>JBAMBK010000298.1:0-143826 GCA_037043435.1 Drosophila suboccidentalis | reverse complement strand
TCCAATTCTAAGTAAAATGAATATAATCAGTTAACAGGTAATATCGACTAATATTCGACTACAGTTTTAATAGTAACCCTAAATATATACCGATCTAGCTGTAATCGCAATTATAATATGTTTTATCTGCCGCAAAAAGAATTCACCACTTGCAAGCAGTATATTTCCGCATGACGCTGCAAGCAGTGTACATACTGCATATGTACATGCAGTAGTGTAAAGGAAAATGGTATATGGGTATTTCCAGGAATCGATAACGCGACATTTTTACGTCTTTAAATGAAAAAAAAAAATGGTAAAAGCTGACATTATCAAAACTGTTTTTTCACGTGTTTAATGCATTTTATCCACACTATTTTTATGATAAAAGACAAGCTTTGAAGACTTTTCAGTTTTTTAATTATTTATAGAAAACAATGCATCGCGAACGCGACGAAAAATGGAAGTAATTTTTGACTTCATCTTGACAAATGCGAAAGTCTACGAAATGTGGCGTCTAATTTGGAAAGAAAATACTCTCAAAATATAATAAAATAATGTAGTTTTCGATTTTAGAAATAATTTTGATAAGTTACTATCATTTTATTTATTTTACAAGTTTTATTAGTAATTTCTAACGCGACATCTCGCGAACGTGATAAGATTTCCACCAAGTTTTGCCAAGAGTTTGTTCATCAAATTTCATTCTATATATCGAAAACAGCTTTTAAAAACTTGTTTTAAATTAAACTTTCAATATATTTTTAAGAATTAAAATGGTTCATGTTAAAATCTTACTGTCCTACTAAGTGTAATCGTTAAAATAAAAACGGTCCATTTTGGAAGTCA
Source organism: Drosophila suboccidentalis (assembly GCA_037043435.1). Lineage (NCBI taxonomy): Eukaryota > Metazoa > Arthropoda > Insecta > Diptera > Drosophilidae > Drosophila > Drosophila suboccidentalis. Next base: position 142,998 of record JBAMBK010000298.1, on the reverse strand, counting down.
ATTTTTAAGAAAATGGGCAAAAATATAGATATAGTGAATTTAATTCAATATAGAATCTATATGTTCATCCTATTGAATTTTTTCTAGCGTATATTGCCTAAATAAATAACTTGAATACATTTTTGGAAGAAAATTTCACAAAAGATGTGAGTTTTTGATCAATTTTACGTTTTTCGTCGTGGTGGACCTTTTTCTGGAAAATGCCCACAACGCACTCGGCATCTTCTATCGTTTGGATGCTATAGGGGTTCTGAAATTTTAACGTTTTTCGATCAATGCGTGATTCAAATCGATCATTTGTTGACGATAGCGGATGGTATTGACTGTTTCGCCAGGTTTGAGAAGCTCGTAGGAAACTACACCCATCTGATCCCACCACACACACAGCATTGTCTTCCACCCAAAACGATTTGGTCTTGCACTCGATGTCGATGGTTGCACTGGCGATACCCATGATTTTTTGCGTTTGGGATTCTCAAAATAAATCCTTTTTTTGTCACCAGTTACAATCCAGTTACAATCCGATAAAGAAGCATTTTGAACTCCGTTTTTCGCTTTTCCATCTGTCGTTCGTTCAGTTGGTAAGGAACTCATTTGCCAACTTTTTAGAAATGGCTTGCCGAGTGACATTCAACTGCTCCACCATCATTTGTTGTGTTTGTGTATCATCTTAGTCCAATAAATATTGTAGTTCGTCATCTTCAAACTTTTTCGGTAAATTTTCGCGACCTTTGTCAATGACGTTAAAATCGCCACTTTTGAAACTTTGAAACCAGCGTTCACAAGTCTTGACAGTTGGAACAAGATCGCCGTAAGAATTCGATGACTTTCCGATGCCGCAAATGCTTTTTATTTGGCAGAAAGCTCGACATGTTTAACTGGAAATAAAGCTATGTTTCTAGCTCGTTAGCAAGTAAACTGATATAACGTTTTCAAGCGAACTCCTAGCCAACATAATAACGCTTAAGGCTTGAAGATAGTTCAAATACGTTTTATGCTACATTTGCTGAAAGCAAAACGATTTTTTAAGCTCGCACCCCTGGTATACAACATAGAAGAGATAATTTCATCGATTCATAAGACGGTATTTTGCGAAATTCGATCTGTAAGTGGATCAAATTCGGGGTCAAAGGTCAGGAAATTTCTCTGTATGAAAAACTTTTTAGTTACTTAAGATATCTAAACCAGAATATATATTTGGAACAGTCTCTACATCCTGACCAAATTTGGTCCAAGTTGGATTACTTTATCGTATAGCTGCCATAGGAAAAATCGGATGAAAATAACCTTTAGTATAAAAAACTTTTTAGTTACTTAAGATATTTAAACCAAACTTACAGATTATATATTTGAAACTGTCTCCTACATCCTGACCAAATTTGGTCCAATTTGGATTACTATATCATATATCTGCCATGGAACAATCGGAAGCAAATTTACCTTTAGAATCAAAAACTCTGTTGTCTGTATAAGATAGCCTACCAAAAGTCGTTTTCAAATTATGGCGGGAAAAGATAAATTTGAAAAGTTTTGGTAGGCTATCTTATACAACAACAGAGTTTTTGATTCTAAAGGTAAATTTGCTTCCGATTGTTCCCATGGCAGATATATGATATAGTAATCCAAATTGGACCAAATTTGGTCAGGATGTAGGAGACAGTTTCAAATATATAATCTGTAAGTTTGGTTTAAATATCTTAAGTAACTAAAAAGTTTTTTATACTAAAGGTTATTTTCATCCGATTTTTCCTATGGCAGCTATACGATAAAGTAATCCAACTTGGACCAAATTTGGTCAGGATGTAGGAGACTGTTCCAAATATATATTCTGGTTTAGATATCTTAAGTAACTAAAAAGTTTTTCATACAGAGAAATTTCCTGACCTTTGACCCCGAATTTGATCCACTTACAGATCGAATTTCGCAAAATACCGTCTTATGAATCGATGAAATTATCTCTTCTATGTTGTATACCAGGGGTGCGAGCTTAAAAAATCGTTTTGCTTTCAGCAAATGTAGCATAAAACGTATTTGAACTATCTTCAAGCCTTAAGCGTTATTATGTTGGCTAGAGAGTTCGCTTGAAAACGTTATATCAGTTTACTTGCTAACGAGCTAGAAACATAGCTTTATTTCCAGTTAAACATGTCGAGCTTTCTGCCAAATAAAAAGCATTTGCGGCATCGGAAAGTCATCGAATTCTTACGGCGATCTTGTTCCAACTGTCAAGACTTGTGAACGCTGGTTTCAAAGTTTCAAAAGTGGCGATTTTAACGTCATTGACAAAGGTCGCGAAAATTTACCGAAAAAGTTTGAAGATGACGAACTACAATATTTATTGGACTAAGATGATACACAAACACAACAAATGATGGTGGAGCAGTTGAATGTCACTCGGCAAGCCATTTCTAAAAAGTTGGCAAATGAGTTCCTTACCAACTGAACGAACGACAGATGGAAAAGCGAAAAACGGAGTTCAAAATGCTTCTTTATCGGATTGTAACTGGATTGTAACTGGTGACAAAAAAAGGATTTATTTTGAGAATCCCAAACGCAAAAAATCATGGGTATCGCCAGTGCAACCATCGACATCGAGTGCAAGACCAAATCGTTTTGGGTGGAAGACAATGCTGTGTGTGTGGTGGGATCAGATGGGTGTAGTTTCCTACGAGCTTCTCAAACCTGGCGAAACAGTCAATACCATCCGCTATCGTCAACAAATGATCGATTTGAATCACGCATTGATCGAAAAACGTTAAAATTTAAACCCCTATAGCATCCAAACGATAGAAGATGCAGATACATATGGGCATTTCCAGAAAAAGGTCCACCACGACGAAAAACGTAAAATTGATCAAAAACTCACATCTTGTGAAATTTTCTTCCAAAAATGTATTCAAGTTATTTATTTAGGCAATATACGCTAGAAAAAATTCAATAGGATGAACATATAGATTCTATATTGAATTAAATTCACTATATCTATATTTTTGCCCATTTTCTTAAAAATTGACTTCCAAAATGGACCGTTTTTATTTAAACGATTACACTTAGTAGGACAGTAAGATTTTAACATGAACCATTTTAATTCTTAAAAATATATTGAAAGTTTAATTTAAAACAAGTTTTAAAAGCTGTTTTCGATATATAGAATGAAATTTGATGAACAAACTCTTGGAAAAACTTGGTGGAAATCTTATCACGTTCACGATGTCGCGTTAGAAATTACTAATAAAACTTGTAAAATAAATAAAATGATAGTAACTTATCAAAATTATTTCTAAAATCGAAAACTACATTATTTTATTATATTTTGAGAGTATTTTCTTTCAAATTAGACGCCACATTTCGTAGACTTTCGCATTTGTCAAGATGAAGTCAAAAATTACTTCCATTTTTCGTCGCGTTCGCGATGCATTGTTTTCTATAAATAATTAAAAAACTAAAAGTCTTCAAAGCTTGTCTTTTATCATAAAAATAGTGTGGATAAAATGCATTAAACACGTGAAAAAACAGTTTTGATAATGTCAGCTTTTACCATTTTTTTTTTCATTTAAAGACGTAAAAATGTCGCGTTATCGATCCTGGAAATACCCATATACCATTTTCCTTTACACTACTGCATGTACATATGCAGTATGTACACTGCTTGCAGCGTCATGCGGAAATATACTGCTTGCAAGTGGTGAATTCTTTTTGCGGCAGATAAAACATATTATAATTGCGATTACAGCTAGATCGGTATATATTTAGGGTTACTATTAAAACTGTAGTCGAATATTAGTCGATATTACCTGTTAACTGATTATATTCATTTTACTTAGAATTGGACTAAGACAGCAGCAACAAAGTGTCATTGCAGCCAGAGTTTGACAATGCTGATAGCTTTTGCGCTTGGCGTGTTGGCATGTGTGTTTGTAAAGGGAACCAGTGTTGCCAGAGAGTTTGTTTTTGCTTGTACAATAAACAAAGTTGACAAGTTACACTGTCAAAAACTATTCAAATTTTCAAAATTTCTAATGTCCTCTTCAAAAATTTCTGATATCCTAAAACAAAACCCTTTTACGAGGTAAAAGTCTAGTGACGAAAACATTTTCATGCCCCAAAATTTCTGATATCCAATTAATAATATTAAGTTTTACATATAAATAATTTAAAAAAAAAAAGGTTTGCATTCGGCACTGCGCAAAACAGTGAGTTTTATTGGTATGAAGAATTGAGATATTTTAGGGCAATGTGCCGAATGCAAAAATTTTTTTTAAAATAATTTATATGTAAAACTTAATATTATTAATTGGATATTAATTGAATATCAGAAATTTTGCAGCATAAAAATGTTTTCGTCATTAGACTTTTACCTCGTAGAGGTTTTGTTTTAGGTACTTGCACATCTTGTAATCATTACATACATTTCGCCCATGAAGAGTTTACTAAAAAATCAATATACAGTCGAACTTCCCTAACTCGAACTTCCCTAACTCGAATTTTCTCTAACTCGAACAAAATCGAGTGGCAATAGCGTTTACTGAGCAAATTTCATACAAATCGCCTTTCCTAACTCGAACTTCCATAAGTCGAAGTTCTCCTTAACTCGAACAAAAATATTGGCCCGTGCTTCTGTAAGTCGAATTTTTCGGGAAAATCCCCAATAAATTTTGAATTTTTTTTTCGTTTCTGTTATATGCTTTTGTTACCGGATCGTTTGGATATGTAATATTGATGTACATTAACATATGGTGATGTAATATGGTAGAATATTGCATAGGAAAGATGTTCGAATTTACTTCTTTGTCAGCGCATCAGTGTACTAAAATGTTTAAAAATGTTTAAAGAAATTTTCAAACTTATAAATGTTTAAGGAAATATTCAAACTTATTAGTAGTTAAGGAATTTTAAAGTAAACCAAATAAATTAAAGTTGCTGAAAAATGTGGTATCTCAGCAAAAACATTTTTCATTATATTAAAAAATGAAATATTAATTATGATGACATTTGAATCGAGAACTTCTTCTGGGTACAGCAAAAGAACGAAGAAACCAATTTTTGAGAGTATCGACAGGTCTTGATCAAACTGGAATCCTTTTTTGTTGAAAATGACAAGAAAAATTTGCAATTTTAAATGTATTTATGATTGAATGCATTTGTAGTTTCTTTAATATACTAAAAAAAAAAAATTCCCTAACTCGAACTTTTTTCCTGGATAATGGTGATTCGAGTTAGGGAAGTTCGACTGTATAATTAATACATTATAAATACATTTTCCAAGGCAACCATCATGTTTAAGGTGCGTCTCTAATTTGATTAGTTGCTATAAATACTTCAATTAATTGTAATGAGAAAGAAGAGTTTTTGATTATGTACAGCACTGCGGACGGCAGTCTGCGCTAGTGACGAAAGCATCACGAAGGGTGCGCAAGGCAACCAGCATTATACACAGGAGGAATGGAAAATAAGAACATACATACTATACAATTAACACAACATTTTTTCTTACTTTGTATACTTCTAATTTTCATAGCAAATGCTAATTTCTTTTTGCCGATAATCAGAACAATGGATTAAAACAAGGAGTATAGAATGAAAACAAGAAAAACAGCTTAAAATGGAAGCCCAACAAACTCTCGTACACTTAATTTCAACCATTTCCAACACTTTAATATATATACATATGTATAACATTTATATAAGCAAATGTTGCGTTGAGAGTATGTATGTATGTAGTCAACCACCGTAAATAAGTATTATTATATGTATGTATATTAAAATGTCAATAAATTCAACAAGTGTATGTATCTCAAATGTATCAATTAGAGGCGACAACGCCAACGTCAGCAACAATTGTCAAAAATAATAACACAACACACAACATGTTGCATGCAACATGTAACTCAAACAAATGTCGCAAGGGCGCCGCATGTGGTTGCACATAATAGCAAGGGGGTTTTTTTAAACAATTCATTCGTACATTGAAAACTTGGAAGAATTTCTCTTTATATACAATTGACATAAAAATACATTTCATAATTGGTACATGATCAACAAATATTTAAAATACACATATTTATCAAACAAATCAAAAATGAACGGCAGCAGGTGTACGAAGAATTTTTGTACGGTTTTTCGTTTTCTCTTTTTGATTTTTATGTTATACTAGATGTGTACCTCATAGTATAACGGATAACATTTTTTTTAATTTTATTCCAAAATAACTTCACATATTATCTGCATAAAATATATGGCTTAACTTTGAAAACATGATATACAATTGATTTTGACGTATATAAGCCGAGTGTTGAGTGTATATATAAGCCAAAGGTTGATACTATACGTTTTGATCAAATTCTGATATTAAAAAACTGAAGAAACAGTTTTGGGCAGCGATACACAATGCTTTCTTGTGTTTTTACCCGCTTTATACAATGTTAAAGACTGCATACGACGTGTAAGGGTAAACAAGGGATTGGGCGCAGGGTAACGTGAAGTCGCACCCTCCCATCTAGAGAGTTCCAATCTGTTTACAATCATAAATTAATCACAGGCTTCATGAGTTAATGATGCAGAGATATTTTTCATATCATATTTTATATTGTGTAAAATGTTTCATATTTTTATACCCGTTACTTAAAAAAAATAGGTAAAAGGTAAATTGTAATAGTAAATTGTATTAGCCATGTATACATTGTATAAAAGTATAAAAGTCTTGTAGTAAACAAACAACGTAAGCTATTTATCTGAATAGTATTTATTCTTAAGAAGGTTCCCTCAACAGAGTGTTCACCTTTTAGGGATCGGTGACACAGAGAATTCGCCAGCGATGTTGATAAAAAGCTTAAGCGTAAAGCATAATTTCGTTTAGATGTGCTCACACATAACTAAGTGGTCAAAAGAGATTAATATTGAATTCAGCCTCATTTTATTATAAAAGGTGTGTTCCAAATTAATTTGCAAATAATCATTATGGAACTATTTAAGAATAAGTGGAATCGTTGCAGTTTGCAGACGTGCATTACTAAAAACTCTGTTCAGCTAAGTAGCTGCTTTTCATTTTTCGTCTCGTTGCTTAACGTCTCGCGCTGACGGCGACTATTTTCTTATTTATTGCTTGCACATTTGGATTTGGATTTGGATTTTGTTCCACCGCTTCGAGCTTCGAAAGCTTAAAGGGTCCATTAAGTTTTTCAAAAGTGCTGGGCAAAATTGTTTTATTTTAATAAATTCCGAATTTCTTATTCAACAAATTTTAAAGCAAAAGCATTGAAAGTACAGGGTGTTTTGCAGTCGGATTCTCTCAATTGTTGCCTTTCCTACTAATTTTAAATACAAGTTGACAAGCTTGAAGAATGGGTTAAACAAGCAGAGTGTATTTTGGGGCTAATCAGCTCGATCGAGCTTTTGATGTACACAGTCGCACTTGTATTTTTGCTTTCCATCTTTTATAATTACAGTAGTATTAAACTTGGTCACGAGTTTCGTTACACAACAGCCCCCATTGAATCGACGCTACTGTGCGACCACAACCACAGACCATCAAGCAACTGCTTTGTTGTTGTTGTTGTGGCAAAGCAATCACTGTTGCTGCTGCTGCTGCTGCTGTTGTTGTTGTTGTTGCGGGCAACGTGTTGCGAGGCCGTTACTTGTTCTACAGTATTGCCGTGTCGTGTCGTGTCCAGAGGTTCCACTTGGCTGGTGCCAGCGCATCAGTCGCTCTCGGAGCGTTGTCGTGAACGGTCAGCCAGCGCGGCAGAGCAAAGTTAGCAACGTGTGCCCAGAGTCGTCGTCGTCTCCAGTGTTAAGAGGCAGCTTTACAACTCAAACACAAATCGTTCGTAAAACAGAATCAAATACAAATAAATCTAAGTAAATCATATGAAATTGTACAATATTGCAATGCGCAAATCGTTCGACAAAAATTTAATTGTTTCTTTTCACTTTTTTTTTAAGTGTGCGTGTGAGTGTGAGCCGCTCTTTGTGTGTGTGTGTGTGTGCTTTGGTGTGTGTGAAAATAAATTTTTTGAAATTTGCGGTGAAATTGCAAGAAAATCAAATCACACAAATTGAATAAAAATACGAATCGTTAACTGAAAACTCAATCAATGGCAATGGCAGCAGCAGTGGAGTGACTGACGGATGCATGTGAATCCGAAACTCATGAGCCAACCGAAAAACCCAGACCAAAATCAAAATCAAAAACAAAAACCAACTCCAACTCCAACACCAAGTCAAACTAATACCAAAACCAAAAACAAGTCGAAGTTAAAACTGAAAATAGAAAGAAAGCGTCGCAGAATTTGCTAGCAAAGTCTGTTATTGCCATCGCTGGCGGCTTTCGCCACTTTACGAGCAACTTCCTTTTTAGCCACGGGGCCAACGTTGAAAACCAGTCTTTTTAAAGCGCTACCACTGGCGCTGGCCCGGGCTGTGGCACTGACACAGGCACAGACACAGACACAGGCACAGACACAGACACAGATACAGACACACAGACACAGACACAGATCGAGACCTAGACCGAGACAAAGACAGAGCCGTAACGAACACAAATAAAGAGCCGTTTTTATTTGGCCAAAAACACCTAAACGTAAACGTAAACGTAAACAAAAAAGTAAAGGCTTGAATCAAGAGTCCCGTTCTAGTGAGGATAAACAGCAAGCGGAAGCAAATCATTTGCAAGTCTAAAGCCATTTCCAGGCTATCTGCAGCCAAGGTGAAAGCTGACAAACTTACCAACAAACACAAACAGAACCAAATAGACAAAGAGACAAACGGACAAACGGACAAATCCCAAGTCAATCGGTGTTAGAATATTGGACTTAGAATGCATTTTGGCTTATGATAAACGAGGCTGTGGGCGAACGGGTCGTAAATCATTTTACCAGTACCCACCCACCCGGACAATTGCACAAAGAATTATTTTAGACATGCGAAACTTTTGTGCATTTAGTATAAATGTAATGTATGTATGTACATACATACGTTTGTATGTACAATACATACATATGTTCAACAGCCGGAACCAACATTAAGCAATAACACATTTCTTTAAACTGAATATTTGCATTTACTTTTCATAAACACTTCACAATTACATACATACATTGAAAATATGTACTATATGTGTATGCGTGTACATCAATGTTTGTACATGTGTATGCAGCATTTGCAAGTATGTAGCTAATGTACCTATACATATACTTAGTTGTTGTGATCAAGTTCAGCTTGGAGTGAAATTCTCATATTCCAATCGGGGGGGAGTCTCAGAATATGCCGGTTCAACCTCTTTAGCTGTCGCTTTGTCATGACGTACATACATATGTACATATAATCATTTTTCGTATGTGTATTTATGTGTATGTGTGTGTGTGTGTGTGTGTGTGTATGTGTGAATGTATCTGTAAATACATAAATTATATTTATGTACACTCAGAAAAATGCTAAACGACTCGTTCTACAAATAAACAAAGTTCTTAAACTATGTTTTCTGACTTTAAGAGCGATCGTACTTAAAAACTTAAATAATCGTTAAACATTAAACAAATTCGAGAAAAATTCCTAAATCAAGACAAATATTTATTAAATTAGGAGTGTAATTCTAAATTCTAATTCTAAAAAATTCTATGTGCAAGTTTGGAATTCAGGTTAAACTCAGAAAACAAGCTCGTAAAATCAAGATCTTTAGCTCTTATATATTTTCTGTGTTCGTTTGTGCTTAGATTTTATTTTAAGCATAACACTTCTTAATTAAAGAACTACTCAATCTAAAACTAAGGTCATATGGCTGGAAATTTAGCGAAATACGGAATTCAGGAATTATGTGCAGCACACAAAATTCTAAAAACAATTCTGAAACGTGCTTGACTTATCCGAACGTTTTTGATGTCAAAAATTTCAAGATCGCTCTTAAATAAATATTTTTTGGATCATTGAGCTTTTGACACCGGAAATTCTTTATTCAAGTCCGAGCGTACTCGATTTTTCTCTCAGTGTACATAAATACATATGCAGATGTGAAGTCGCCGTTTCTTAACTCGAGACTGTTAGAAAGCCAATGAACAAGTTTTGTGGAATGAGCAACTAATTTCCTAATTTGACGTCGTTGTTGCTGATAGTTGAGCGTGGCAAAAAATGTGGTCTGCAAAACATAACATAACATAAAGTTGCATCTACTTCATGCCTTTGCCCATCTCTAAGCAACCTCAGTCCAAAGTCGCTGCTCAAGCTTATGAGGGGAAAACTTAGGGAACTATTAGAAGCTTGCGGTCAATTCACATATGTACATATGTATGTACGAATGATGATAATGTACACAAATGTGTTCATTAATACATATTGGTTAGTCAGTTGGAGCATCCTATCTAGCACCCTAGAAAATTAAAGATATTAGATCACTGATCTGGCATATTCAGCGGTTCATTTCGACATGTTTAGAAAATGGAACTCGGCCATAAGCCGGTAACTACATACATACATATCATTATACATCACCATATACTGGTTAAATAAAAGAGATATACAGAGAGACAGAGAGAGGGAGAGAGAGAGAAATGGGGAGAGAGTTGACTCAAGAATCACTGTAGATGTAAGGGAACGGATGAATGGCCAAGTCAAGTAATAGCCAGGCAAAGACGAGGTAAGCCAAAATGCCAAGTCAGTAAATTAGATGTGGAGAATATGTAGGAGCTCCGTCAACTACTTGCATACATACATACATACATACATATGTATGTACATGTACATGTACAAACGATCAAGTTAATAATGATGATTATCATCATGATTTTGTGCGTGGTACTTGAATAGGAGAATGAAATACAACGAACGGGCGTACAAAGCAAAATCCAAAACAACTACAGTTCAGCTAGCTCAAATGAAAGGTGAAAAGAGGCAAAGAGACAGGTTGGTGTATATGTATGTATGTATGTATATATATGTATGTGTGTGTGCATGCATGTTTGTTTGTACATACATAGATGATTATGACGACAGCGCTCTTTCTCTCTCTCTCTCTCTCTCTCGCCCTCTTTATCCCCTTCGTTTGCTGTGGTTTGCTAACTCTATCTCTGCCTCTTCATTTATACGCCTAAGTATATGCATACATACATACATACAAATACATGTGTGTAATACCTGTTTATCCACACACACACACACACACACACACATAGACAGTATGAGCGCTGTATAGAATAACTAAGCAGAAACTGCGTCGCTGTCGACCCGATTTTAAAAAACAACAACAACAAAAACCGTCGCTTCTTATAGAATGCGGCTTACATAAGCAACGTCAAAAGTTGTTCTTCAGGAAGAACTTAAGCTGTCTGTACATACATACATATGTATGTAAATATTCATATGTACTATATAATTTACTTCACGAATTCAAATCAAAAAAAAAAAAAAAACAAAAATAGCAAGAATAATAAATGAATGCAATAAAATAAATTCAACCATAATCGACAGTATCAGTAACAGAGTAACAAAAAAACAAAAAATATATGAAAAAGTAAAAAAAAAAAAACGCAACAGATTTTGCGCAGCAATCGAAACCGGTTCTATTTCTGTATTGAACCCACAATTCAACAGAAATAATTCAGGAATATGTACAATGTACATACATACATACATATGTATGTACCAGAATGAAAACATATACATGCATATGTACATCAATTTGAATATATGTATTTGTTCTTAAATTGAACTTAAGTTTGTTACTTTGTTGCCGGTCGAGCCACACCTGTAATTTGCGGGATTTGCAGCACTGGTATTTGTTGTTTCCATTCATGAAAGAAAAAGAAAAACAAAAGACTTCAACGCCAGGCAACATACTTGTACTGTATGTACACACTTATGTATGTGTGTGTATGCGCGTATGTATGTAGGTATGTACGTGTCGGTTTTTAGCCGACGCGACGCTGAGACTACGTCGATGTTGACGTCGCACTACGCGGCGATGCAGCGCAGCATGTCGGCGAACGGAGAACACAATCAGAGTTGCCAAGTCGACGCGTCGCGTCGCGTTCGTTGTTGCCTCAGTTGCTTTCCATAGGCGCGCCGCCGCAGTCGCACTCTCTCAGCCAGCAACGGAAACAACAACAAACAAAACTACAATTTCTCTATTGAAACGAAACGCGCGCGCGCGTTTTTTTAATATTCGCTTTGCGTTGTTGTTGTTGAACTTTTTTTTTGCGTTTTTTTTGATTTTCTTTTAAAATTGTGCGTTGTCTTTTCGATAACATTGTGTTATTTTTAATATTGGTTTCGTATTGTGTATGTGTTTGTTTTCGGCATTTTTACCTGTTGCCGCTGCCGCTGCCGCTGCCGCTACCTTTGACGCTAACGGTAGCGCAAACGTTGCCTGTGCTCCAACTTCGACTCGAACTGCGCCACTGACCTGTCCTGATCCGTGATCCGTTACGGCAGGTCGTCAATTTGCATACTAGGTGTCCTGGGGTGTCTTTCAGTCTGCCTCTCTCTCTTACACTCGCACTCTCTCACTCTATCTGCCTGCCTCCGGACCTGTTCTTTTGCATATGGATTACAAGCTCTGAAATGACGGAGGCCGGAAAAGGTGCGCCAGGATTTTGACAGGTAAGCGAAAACCAAATCCCACTTAATACAGTGAATAGACTCAGTCTTTGCAATTTGCGTTTGCACTTTGCAATTTCCGTCTTGAAATTGAAAACGTTTCGACCACAAAAGAAAGACGTCTTTACTTAATAGTTCCCGTCAACCTCACGTCACCCATGCACCAATATACATACATACGTACATACATTTGTACATACATATATCTTGAAAACCGTTCAAGTTATTCAATTACCTTAAAGCGACAAAATATTGCTCTGCCGTGTTATGGTTACTTTGTCAACAGTTTCTTTTACTCACGTTTTCATCTTCATCTTCAGCCTCCCATTTCCCATTTCCTGCTTTCTCACTCTACATCTCCTAACCAATAGTTTTTTATTTTGCCGGTCGAATTGTAATATTGCAGGTAAAAGCTACATTCTGTTTATTTTGCTTTTGAAATGAAACAAAAGCAAATACATACAATATACCCGATGATTTATTAAATTTTTTTGGGTTAGTTTAGAGACCATATTCAGATACATAAATAATTCTGCTCTCATTCAACATTGACAGATACATATTGTGTATGGATAATTTTTAAGTGTATTCTCGAATTTATTCTGATAATTTTATACACATATATTATATATAGTATGCTTTTCTATGTGTGTGTGTATATGTAGGTTCTCAAATAACACTCCGAGCACTCCGAAGTTTGAATAATTTGTGTTTTATGAAATACTTAACATTAGGGTGATTCTTCGTTATTTGGACACATTTTTTTATCCATTTAATTTATTAGGTCTCGCCACCCAAAAAGTTTATAATTGGTATAAGAAAAATGTCATACAAATTCAAAATCTCTGAGTTGAGTCCTAATGTACATATGGGTAATTCTCTAATGTCGAATGCGACATTCGTACGCGTTCAAAGTGAAATAAAACATATGCGAAAACATTATTTTGCTGTGACAGAAGGAGAAACTTATAGGTCTTGATTAGCACTATTATTGGTGCTAAGCTCGATTTTGGGCAATTTTTCGTATTCAAGATAATTTCAAAAAACCAAGACATTCGCACGCGACACAAACAGAAGTCGTTTTTTCTGCGACCAGTTCTAGCACTGATTTCGGCAGAACGTGAACGAATATCTTAATGCAATTAATTTCAAAATGTTATGCATTGATTTATCTTAAAAATGTTTTTTATTTTTTATTTAAAAATATGAAGTAGTTTTTGTTTTAAATTTAATTTGAATTACTGTCGCACGCGACATTTTGTTCCACAATATATTTATGTTGTTTCTGTTTCTCTTTTTTTAAATAATCAGGCCCGTTCCGGTTTTCACTTTTTACATTTTAGCATTTAGTGATATGCCTTTATTCACTTTGAATTTAGACTAAGTGTTTGAAAATGATCGTTTTTCGCTTTATCAGACTTGAACCCATCAACTCAAAGTGATATCAATCCGCTGAATATCGCCGAAATGGTATTAGAGCAGGTTAATAAAATTCAATTCCGACAAATCTTATCGAAAGTGAAATTCGGAACAGGCCTGAATATATCGAAACAGCTCGAAAAACTTGTTTAAATTAAAATTTTAATATATTTCTATGTATTAAAATCGTTCATGTTACAATCTTACCATCTTACTTAGTGTAATCGATAGAATACAAACGGTCCATTTTGGAAGTCAATTTTTAAGAAAATGGGCAAAAATTATTCCAATGAAGAATCTATATGTTCATCCTATTGACTTTCTTCCAGCGTGTATTGCTTAAATAAATAACTTGAATACATTTCTGGAAGAAAGTTTCAAATGATATGGGTTTTTGATCAATTTTACGTTTTTGGCCTCGGCCCATATACTATTCGAATAAGCGGTTATATATGTTTTAATAGTTAATACAGATAATTTATATGTTTTATGGCTGTGTATTGAATATTATGTTTTCTAGAACACCCACCTATGTACATACATATCGTTGTTCGAATTGTTTTCAAGAACGGTATACGAAAATCATTCAAATCGACGACTGTTGCGTGCTTACTTGGTTTTTCCCCAATTTTATTTTTTGTTTTGTTTTTTGTTTTTTTTGGCTTGGGTAACAAGTTTCCACAATGCCAATCACAATGGCCCCAGAGCCATGGCGGCGACTGTTTCTGTAGCTGTGGCTTTGCCATCATCTCCAGCTTAAACAGCTTCAGCTTCAGTCTCCCTACACGCTCATCAGCAACTTGTTTTTGGCGTTGTTGTTGTTGATGTTGCTGTTGTTGTTGTTGTGTTTGTGGCTGCTTGTGGAGCTTGTGCGCTTTTCAGTTTTCCACTTTAGCCATCTAAACGATTTTCCTCCAGTGTCTGCCTCTTTGCCATCGTCATTTCGTACTTCGTTTTATCTCGTTCTGCTCTATGCTATTCTGTTCTTCTCTGCTTTGTTCTTTGCTTTGCTTTTAGCTCTGTTTTGTTGTGCTCCATCCTATTCTTTTTTGTCCCGTTCTGTCTCATTGCCGTCGTTCACTGGCATAGTAAGAAATTCTCTAACCAGTTTTTTTTTTTTTTACCAATATTAAGAGCCAGCATCAGCAAGCCGCTGTTTCCGTCACCACCGTCACCGTCAACACTTCACCCACCTCAGAGCTCATCGTGTAGTTTCCCCAATACTCAGCTCCATTCCCTATTTGCTGTCCTGGCCCGATGTCTGTTTTCACTGTTCAGTATTTTTGTTTTGTTGTACACAGCTGATTAAATTGTTTGGAAACTTTCGTTTATAATTTGATGCGCAATCTCTCAGTAGTGTAATCAATCCCATCCACCATTAGATCTCTACCTTCCTTGTCCAGGCGAGAAGAGCGCGTTTAGTTTCATTCTGTGTGCAATTAAGCGGCATTTATCTTACTTGAATGTGCTTCGAGTCAGAGATTATTCAGTAAAAGCAACACAAAGCGAGGCCCAAAGTTTTAATATTTATAAGCATACAAGAACGTGATACTAACGTATGCACATATGTACGTAAGTACACACCTACTATACAATGTAGGTTCCGGCTTTATCAAGTACCAGTGAAAACGAATCGAATCTGGACTAGGGAAAGGTAAAAAGGCCTAAGCTTTTCGTTAAGTTTGACACGTTTTCGCGTACAATCTCGACGATAATGACTGGTAATGCGTATAATCGCAGCCTTCACGCATAGCTGGCATTGATAATTAACTATTGACATCGCTGAAATCATCTACGGAAGTTGCTAGTCAGAATCGTTCAAATTCATTTTGGTTCATGCTATTTGCACGACCCACAATACAAATTCAATTGCTGACATGTGCTCTTTTAATGCAACTGTCGTTTAAATAGCTTCAAAAAACAATTAAAGTAACTAAGAACGATGTCTATATGAGCACCTAAATCTCATTGACACTAAACTTGATTTTTAGATTCGCCTACATTATAAGCAAATCAAGTATTATTTAGAATTTTGTCCCACGAAAAAGAAGAAAAACAAATTACATGGTGGATTTTTGGCACACACTCGTACATATCTATATATATAAAACTGTTTGCCCAGACTGAGTCACTGACTGAGATTGTAAACCAAACGGCAAGGCCTAGAAAAATTAAATTTTCACACAATATAGCTGAGATAATGTCATCGTGCAATTAAAAGGCGTTTGGCGCAATCCGACATGTAAGTGGGTCGAATTCGAGGTCAAAGATATCCAAACCACATTCACACTTTGTATATTTGGGACTGCCTGTTACATCCTGACCAAATGACTGATTATTGTGCAGTCCAAACGGTAAGACCTAGGAGGCTTCATTGTGCAATAAGACGGCG
Organism: Drosophila suboccidentalis; assembly: GCA_037043435.1. Lineage (NCBI taxonomy): Eukaryota > Metazoa > Arthropoda > Insecta > Diptera > Drosophilidae > Drosophila > Drosophila suboccidentalis. The sequence goes on along the minus strand of JBAMBK010000298.1, from coordinate 126,602 downwards.
TTTAGCGAAATTCGAATTGCAAGGGGTTAAAGTTTACATTAAGAAGAAATTTATTAGTGTGAATGGCGTTGTTGATGTTTTCAAGCAAACTCACAGAAAAACTCAAGTTACCAAGTTATCTTGACCAAATTTGGTCATATTTGGATTACTATATCATATACTACTATACTATATCATTATTGTTATTATTAAGATAGGGAAAAGCCCATTCAAAATTAAGGCCTGCTGGGCATTCACACAGAACATGTTTCGATGTTTCCTGCTCCAGTTCACAGAACCTGCAGGTTTCAGTTTCCGAGAGGTTTAATTTCTTGAGGCGGTATCTCAGGCTACAGTGTCCTGTAAGATAACCTGTAAGAATGTGTAAATCACCCTTTCTGAGGTCTACCATTCTTTTCGATTGGTTCTTAGCCGGGATGAGAAAACGTTTTGCCTGCCGCTGGCCATCACTGTCTAGCCAGTACTTGCCAAGCTTCTTTTCTTCCCAACTCCTTATGACCTCCATGGTGTGGCCTCTTGCAAGGCCACAGAAGGGCTCAGGACCTGTTAGGGGCTGTGTTGCCCCTTTCTTCGCAAGACAGTCAGCAATCTCATTGCTTTCGTGACCTTCGTGCCCAGGGATCCAGCCCACTGTTAGAGTGTTCCTCTCCCCAGACGGTCTAGTTGGCGTAGGCAGTTATCCGCAAGTTTGGACGTTATCTTAAAGGATTGCAGGGCTTTTAAAGCCGCTTGGCTATCTGATAAGATGAAGATAGTTGCAAATTCGCCGTCGGGTGCATTCTATGGCGTAAGCTTCAATCGCGTGTATCTCCGCTTGGAATATGGAGGGGGTCTTCCCCATGGCTATTGACATGCGGAACCGTGGTCCATACACGCCAGCCCCTGTGTCACCATTTTCCAGCCTTGAGCCATCTGTAAACCAGACTGTATACAGACAGCCATCTGTATATCCAGATGGTATGCAGGGATTCGGCTTATTCCAGGAGCTTCTGTCCTTGATAGAAACAGTAAAGTTCCTTTCGAATACCATACTTGGTAGTTGTACATCTGATAGATGTACAATAGGGCTTGTGAAGAAGGTTTCAAGAACCTTTAGATACATATATATCATAAAAAAGCCAGACATACATACATAAATTGCTTTATTGCTTTTGTAATTGATTTTTATTTGAATTACATTTTATCGATTGAGTCTACATACCAAATTTGGTGCTACCAGCTCACATCATCTCTGTGCTTAAGATCGTGTTAAGAGCTTAACTGCTTTAATAGCACGTATTTCAATTTGATGTTATTTGGCTCTCTGTAGAGCTGCAAATAAAAATGGCGTTGTGTTGAAGCGAGCACTCGAATATTCGTGTAAGCGGATGCTCCGACGAGCGATTTGCTGCAATTTGTAATTGAATATTCAAATGGCCAATGTGATTCCCATTGCATTGCTGAAATGCTAAACTATGGCCTGCCATTTGGGGTCGGGTTGCCAGAAAACCGAATACCCCAAAACGAAAAGCCTTTGCGCAAGTTTTTAATGAATGAGCTGACATTTCGTTGGCCAGTTTTGGCTTTGCAAAGTTCAGTATTGGTTTGCATCGGATTACAGACAAATTAAAAGTACACCCCAAAAAGTGTGAGCACAGCTTGTATGGTACATACCAAAATAACAAGGCCAAATCAATAGTCACCTGACTCAAAGTTAGTTAACAAAGAGTTTCTATTGTGCACAGCAGATATGTACATATGTATGTAGTCAGGTTATAGACAAAGTCACAGTAAGTATACAAATAAGTATAAAGTACATGAAACAAGACAAACTGAACTTTAACGAACTTGTGAAGTATAAAAAGTATTTATGTGTATGAAATGAAAAAGGACGCTGCTTTTGGGCAGTTACTGATTCCTTCTGTCTCTCTCTTTCTCCCTCTCTCTCTAGCACTCTGTCCCTGGCATCAGCACAGTCCTGTATTGCCTCTGGACTTGTAGGGAGCTGCTGGTCGCAAAATAAAAGTCGATCATAAATATTTGCCTTACAACAAAGCGCACCAAACTTAAAATAGCGACCGAAAAAACCGTGCAAAGCATTGAACAGTGGAAAATGTTGAACAATTTTCCGTACTAATTTGGAAAACACGAGAATCCCGTGAATGATTACGTTAGTTAATTCAAGACAAATTGGTCCCAATCACTTCCAACTACAGAGCACAATAATAAATGCAAATAATCCTTGAGTGAAACTTTAAAAGCTGCCCAGGTTGTGGTCGATATTGACCCACTGTGCGGTAGCCAAAGACAAGTCATAAAATGCAAATAACGAGAAAACAGCATCAGTAGAAGCCAGGCAGGACCATTATGGTTCTTCGAGATGATGAAAATAAGAATACGAACAAGAACTTACCACGAACAGCTCGGCAAAAAAGCACCAAACTAAGAGCCCTGAACTTCGGACTCTCTGCGAGTGTGCGAGTTCGATGGGATGCGTGTAAAAAGTTTAATGAAGATATTTGTTACAGTCAGTGCACCTTGAAATTGTTCTGTGCCAACCGATGGTCACACTGGTGGACACAAAAAATTTGTCAAAAAAAAAAATAGATATCGGTTGTTAGATACACAGTACATACAGTACACACAGTACATATGTATGTAGGTGAGGTCAGGCATGCAGTATGAGAACGAATGTCTTGGCAACGCAGCAATCAAGTTTCGTCTGCATTGAATTTCTTGCCAGTTGGGAATCCCCCTGCAATTCCTACTATTGACACATTAACATGAATGTTAGTACATATGTATATTTTCATCATAAGTCATACCTACATATGCCAATCTGGCAAACAGTATGTAAATGGAGGAACAAAATTCCGAATTAAGCAAGTTTGTTTTAAAGTTTGGCCACATCCCACAGTGTCCAATCGATCCTAGCTAGCGCCATTCAAATTTAACAATGCGTTAATTTTTTTTTAAAATTTTTAATAACAGATACTTTACTTAGATTTTTAACGGTTTTTCATAAGCTCTCCGAACACCTGATGCTCAACTGTGGGCTGTTAAACACAACAAATTTTCCAGCAAGTGCTTTACCATATTGTTTCTTTGTTGTGCGCATTGTTTTCGAATCCCTGTGAAATTTGTAATATTTATTTATTTTATTCAAAGTATGTCTTTTTTTTACTAACATCAAAGTATATATTACGTAGAAAATTTGTGATTGTGACCGGTCTATAAATGTGTTGCTTATAAAACGTAGTTGCAATTAAGTGTATCAACAACGAGCCCATAATAGCGTACACCTGTCGTTCGTAGAGTAGAACTTACCAGATTCACCTGTATTCAGTGTAAGTTTTATCTGGAAATGTGAATCTACTATAAATCCAAATTCCAATATAACCAATTTCATATGTAAATTATAACAGCAATTTAAAAGATAGAGTTTATCTATTTATTTTTATTTATTTTTTTTGTTTTAACATCCTAGTGCTCCAAGCTGTAAAGTACTAGTCACATTTAATGCTACATACGGTAAAAATTACAATTATTCTGAAGTAAATACATTTATTAAATACAATTTGTGAAAATTTTTAATATAATTGCTTGAGATTTAAATTTATATATGATTTTGTAGGTGTATAATAAGTTGGCTTTTAAAAATTGGTGCGCTTCTTACTATTTTGAAGTCATGTGGTATGTAGTTCCAGATTTTGAATAGACGAAGATCGGAAAGTAAATAGCGAAGATTTGAATACATTTAGTTGTTTGATTTGGCGATGTTAATACAAGTTTTTGAATGGGTTGAGCCCGTATACAATTCAATTTTATTTTGTAATTGACTCGAGGGTTCGAGTGCCAACGGCATACTTTTATTTCATGTTAAGGCAGTGTTGACAGTAATTAAAACTTTAAAGATGAATCGTAGTTCAGTTAAGAAAGCTGAAATTTGGTTGTCGTCCGCTTTAGACTCCTTTAAGCTAGTGGACTGAGTGCTTGGCGCTAATATGTGTCTAACAATTTGCCTTGTTCAAAATCCAGCGTAGGCAGCTTTTTTCTTTTTTGATAATTTTTGTTTAGCTGTTTCATGTTACATTAATGTTTTATTAACATTTAAATTTAATCGCTGTAAAACATACACACATTTGTATGCATATGCACGTCTATCAGTATGAGTGTTAGGCTAAAAACTTATTTTGTTTTGCGCGTGCTTATGTACATTGTACATATGTATGTATGTACATATTTAAACTGGGCATTCGGGACGTCTTTAGATTCGACTAAGTCAATGACCTGAAACATACGGCCGACATTGGGCAGACCTGGTTGATCTTGAACTGTCCGTATGTTTTGGAACCACCAGCCCAGTCCCCAGGCATGAAAGTTATTGAAAATTTGTGGTCTATTTTCGGGACACAGCGCAACATTCTAAACAAATCGTATCTCAAAACTGCATTGCTTGACGAATGGGCTAAAATTGCGCCACACGTGACCCAAAAGTTGGTCGAATCCATGTTAAAAAGGCTTAAAATGCTGGTTGACCAAAAGAGTGGTCATACCAAGTATTTATTTTTGTTGTTTGATCAGAAATGTATTTCATAATAATATAATTTCTCAAGTGGTTAAAATAAGTTGTGGCATTGTATTTGGTTGATTTATTATTTTTAAATTATTATCAAATACTAGAAAAATATTTAAAAATAAATAAAGTCATATTAATAAGTAAAAGCAAGAGACTAAAAACCTGAATTTAAATAATTTTGATATCCCTTTTGGCTTGGATTTTATAGAAGGTGCTGTGAGTTACTGTATCTATATGTGTACTATATCTACTTAGTAGATCTTGAAAATGCTCATATCGCTGTCTCGTTCTCTCTAATGCTTATCGAATTGATCTATTCGCCTTTATTTTGATTCTTCCCTAATTCGATTTGTGCGTTTCGTTTGAGCGATTATGAAAATAAACTAGCGAGGGAGATCTGCCTGCACATACTTATATACATACATATATACAAACACATATAAACAAGCACATACATATGCATGCTTGTATGTATGTATAAGCAAGCAGTGGAAATGAGGTTTTGTGAGAAAGCTGATGGCGGGTTACCGAGAGTTGCTCACTTTTCACTTGAATGCTGCTCTCGTTTTCGTACTTCTCCCGTTGGACAACTCTTTCATAGTCATCTCCTGCAGCTGCCTGCTTCTGCTTCTGCTCCTGCTCCTGCTCCTGTCTGACTGATTTCTTGGCTCGCCTGCCAGAGACAGATTATCATCAGTTGTTAGAAACTTTATTAGCGTCATTACATGCAGCCAAAAGACGCACAGCAAGAGGAGCACAAACACAACACAACACTCGCAATTCATCTAGCTCTGGCCAACTCAACCAACTAGCTGGCCAACCAAGTAGCCAGCTCATCATCCAATCAATGTTGTTGCCATTGCTGTGTGTTCTTATGGCTTTCATACTCTTTAGGTCTCTTCATCGCATTGTCTATGTTCGAGTGTCTCTGCTATTTATAAGCCCTAAGCCCATTAAATATGGCCACACAAATATTTATGATTTTGTGCATAGTAAGTGTGTCTGTAACAGTCATAAGAAGACGTGAGAGTTCCGATAAAGTATATATACTTTTGATCAGTATCAACAGCCGAGTCAATTTATACTTGTCTGTATGTCTGTCCGTTCGTCTGTACATCAATGTGCGATATTTGCTTTAACTTGCATACTTATACAGTCGAACTTCCCTATCTCAAATTACCATTATCCAAATAAAACGTTAGAGTTATGGAGATATTCGATTTATAGAGTAAGCTTATTAGTTTTACTGCCACTTATTTAGCTCGAGTTAGAGAGAAATTCGAGTTATAGAAGCTCGAGTTATGGAAGTTTAACTGTATATGCATACATATATAGGCGCAGAGTATCTTGTAGTCGTGCACACTCGACTAAAGCTTTCTCGTTTGTTTATTTATTTATTTATTTTTTTCTTTGTTAACGTTCTGTTTTTGGGCTAGGGAGAAGAAGCCGCCGCCGCCGCCGCTGACGTTGGCGTTGGCGTTGACGTTGACGTCAGCAGCAGCAGCAGCATCCACCACATAAAAAACATTAACATCGGTGTCTAAACACAGAAAAAAAGCCGTATTTAAATAATTTTAAAATTAACTCGATTTAAGTATTTTCGAAAAAGCCACAGAAATTCTGTAACCATGTACTAGCAATCTTGATATAAGAATAACGAATCTTGAATCAAGCAATACACCAAAGTTACTAGAAATGAGTACCAAAACTCTTAATATAAGTTCCGGACTCAGCTTCGAATTACTGATCAAGTTCATAAAATCTTAAATCAAGTTCTTTAATACTTATATCTTTTTTACGTTCGCTGACTTAGAATTGCCAAATACTCTAGCCTGTTTGCTATGAGGTGAAGTTTGACGGGCACTTAGAAATTAAGACTATATTTACAGGATATTATCTGTAGTTAGTTAGTCTTCACTTACTTTCACACTAACTAAAAGCTTTTTAACGCCCATGCTGATGATTTAGATTATTTTATTAGGTAGCGTGGTGAGGTCTCGATAATCATAATACTTATTTGAAGAACATATACATACTCGATTTTGATTTAAGTCTGCTGTATGCGTAACTCAAGTACCATGATCATATGTTTTTGAACTCACTTTCAAAATTAAATGGACTTGACTTAAATTTGAATTACGTTTCAAAGTAATTAAAATATCGTACGTGAAATAAGATTGACTTACTTGACTTCAGTAATTTCAATATTAGTGAGAAATCAAGTTCGAAATGTGTCGTTTTAAGTACGAAATACTTGATTTTTTCCCTCTGTGTATGCAATGTGTATGAATATCATAGGTATGTAGGTAGCGAACTACACATACTATAGCAACAATTTTTAACAATCGCTGTTCAAGCTCATCCACATTAGAAGCAGCAGCCACAAACAATAACAAGCAGAACCGCCATTGCCGCTCCCAGCTCCCCTCTCCCGTCTCCCTTCTCCCATCAACATAGACACCCTCATCCGTAAACGTCACTCGCCTGTTGGTCGCGTACCACTTCCTAGCTCCCTTGCAAAACGGTCTCAAAGAATTGTTTCTCATTTATAGCCGGAGGAGGAATTTTAAATTTTGTTCTTTTTAGCAAAAGCAACGCTCTCGTTTTGGTTTCATTTTGGATTTGTTTTGATATGTATCTTCCCTCCCATTTCTTTTGCATTATTATGCACAACCTTTCGAATAGGGGTTATAAATTGCAAAAGACCCGAATGCAATGCTCAAAAGGGTACAAGTAGTTACACACAAAATAATTTAATTAATAAATTTGCAAGCATCTATTTACAGCTCGCGCTATGTTTCGTAATTGATAGCAGAGTTTTATTTCCAGAGTATAAACAATCGGGTCCAAAAACAAAAAATTAATCAAATTATCTTTCAGGGACATATTAATGTTACTTAATTTAGTAATTTTCACATGAATTAATTAATAGGCGCGGACAAACCAACTGCACTGTTGGGGGCATGAAAATGTTTTAGTCACTAGACTTTTACCTCGTAAAGAGGTTTTTTTATATCTTTACCTACATGCACAACTAATTACGCTTTGCACAAACTATAATAACCTTTATCACGTTATCTCTGCAGAACTCTCTCTCCCCTCCTTAAAATCCTCCATTTTCCACTTCCTTTTTAGAAAACCCCAACCTTACTAATTTTAATACTTGTAATATTACTAGTTATTACTACTAATACCTTTTGATTGGGTTTTTTTTTTCCAATTTAATGTTGGATCATTCAATAATTTTTTGAATAACCCCAGATTATTAATTCTTAAGTTTTTTAATCAACTCTTTGTCTTATCAGTTTAAATTTAAATCTAACAACAAATACTTACTTTTATTTTTTTACATATTTATTAACTTATACATTAATTTTTACGTTAATTGGTCAACTGCTCATAGTTGACATTAAATAAATAAATAAATGAACAAAACTAAAGCCTAAGCGTTTAAAAATAATACATATAAGTATTTTAGCATTTGTTTGTCACATAAACAATATGACCCTTCAAAGATAATGATAATACCCATGATCTTAGCATGTAAACCATGCCGAGTTCCTTTAGAGACTGGACAGATTAAATGTAGGTTTGACGGCTTTAATTGTTTTATATGACTGGGTGTGATTATGGGTCACTTAAAGTTGGAAAGAAGTGGTTCCAATTGGAGGCGTCACTCCAACTGTTGTACATTTTCCGGCTGTTGTGGCTCAACAATTCCTTTAGGGAGTGTTGGCTGTCGCACCTTAGGCGGGCAGTAGCGTCAATAGCACCAACAATAGCAGCAACAACAACAACAACGACATCAGCAATAGCAACAACAACATCGACATCAATAGTTCATTTAAGCTTGTGTTCATCATTTGTTTGATGGGACGACTTTCACTTTGACGCGTTTTTCCCCAGTGCACTCACTAATTTTTCCGGATGCAGCTCGTTCTGTTTTTCGTTATTTTCTGTCAGATACCCGCATAATTGCAACTTCCTTGTTAGGAGAAGTGTCTTGCCCTCGCCCTTACCACCACGAGTCGATAAATAACGACAATTTCCTTTTGCAATGACACCTTAGATGTTATTTGGGGCATTTGTAACGTTTGCAGTTCATTTTTCTTAGTACATTTGCCCGGCCTAACAACTCGATTCGAAATATTCGACAACCAAGAGACGAAAATCATTGAAAATTTTGTTATTATTATTTGAATTTGGGTTGGAGTGCTCTTCTCGTTGTACCACACATCACTGTTTCACTGATTCGATTGTGATTTATTGAATGAGCTACCAGCGCCGCACTGTGGCTCGTTTCCCGAAAACTCGTGGCAAAAATCTGTAACTTTTGAACTAGTTGAGATATAGAGTTGAAATTTGAAATATATATTCCCAATACTTTAAAGAAATTTTTAAAACAAAAGTTAAAGTGGGCGTGTCACTGAAAAGGGCGTAAGTTAACAGTCAAACACAATTTTTTGTAATTTTAACTTTTTAAAATGTTATAAAAAATGTAAAAATAAAATAAAAAATTGAACTTTATTTTTATATTTTTTTTTTAAGTTTGAGGAAATTTTTAATTCTCTTAAAAAAATGTTAGCTGTTAAAAAATTTTTTTTTGCACTCGCTTAAGTATCTTTGCGAATTTAACAGTAACTTACGCCCTTTTCAGTGCCACGCCCACTTTCATTTTTCTTTCAAAAATTTCTTTAAAGTATTGGGAATATATATTTCAAATTTCAACCTGATATCTCATCTAGTTTTAAAGTTACAGATTTTTCCTCACAGTCATAGCTATGAGTGACTGACAAATTGTACTAAGCAAGGGCAAATTCTACTGCATACGGACAAGGGGCTGCTGTGCAATTTACCGTATGTTACTTTACTAAAACCAAAATAAATTTCGCTGGGGGCAATTGTGGCAATGGTTTTTTTTTTAAATATCTTTAAAAATATGTACCGAATCATATTCAAAAGTAAAACTTTCCGGCACTCCCCGCCAATTTTTCTAAAGTCAACCGAAAGTTCAAAAACAACCCAAAAAAAAGGTGCAAAAGAAAAAAAAAAAAAAAATATTTCTCCTTAAGCCAGTTAATATAAATAAATAGGCTTTATACAAAGACTAAGCTCAATTCAAAGGTAGACTACGCCAAACTTGCCCTTTTAAAGCGTAAAGTTTCTCACTTGGCATTTTTTGGAAACATTTTTTGAATTTGACGAGCTCCACAGCCTACAGCAAAATTTTTTTAAAACATATACATTCTGCATAAAATACTTCAACCATTTCTTAGTTCAAAAATATAAACATTTTTCTCAAACGGAACAACTCGAAAAATGATTTTTGACACGAGTTTTCGGAAAACGAGCCACAGTGCGCCGGTCACAAGAGATGGTACACTCGTCGTTTCACCTTCCTTTTCCTTCCTGACATTGCTTCGACATTTAAGAATCTATTATGTTGATTTCCGGCAGCATTTCAAATGCCTTTCCCATGCTATCACTCCCTCTAATCGATCACATGTCCACTTATTCTCCTTGCCCTTGACTGGTTCTTAATTTATAGCTTGCCGTCACTTATCCCATGGCATATACATATACAGAAAATGTGAGTTCTCGTTATACTCGACATTGATAAAAATCTCGACAATTTGCCAATTTTCTCATATAAGTATTAAATTACTGCCCAAGCAATACCTGATATATATTTTATTATTTACAGAAAGTCAGTATTTTATAGGGACAATGGATTTGCCTTTTTATCATTGCTTTTGATCTGATCTCGTTTTTTGGTCAGAATGAAAGTCAGCAAGCACTATTAGTTGAAATATAAAACACAAATAAGTAGTAAAAATCTCTACCACAACTTATTTTACATACCCGGATTAACCTTTACCATATTTACCTTTTTGAAGTGTATACAAATCTAATTTGCTTAGCTGCCCCCAGAACTATTCACAGACATTAGCGGCAGCTATCCTAAAAATTAGTTAACTATATTTTGTTTTTCCTAAAAGTGAATTGATTTCATTGTAACCTCTTTTTTATACTTTTAAGTTGCACTGAATTTTATTTAACAGTACTAAATTAAGAGAACAAGAGAAAATTTCAGACAGCTATCTTACCGATGCAGCTAAGTATCGAGGCAGCTAAGCAAATTATACTGTACATGTATCGTACGTAAATACATATATGCATTTAGTATATATATTACTTTATTGATTATAGCGAAAGCAAGCAAATTAGTCAACGTGAAAGTCAATGAAAGTAAAGAAAACGTTATGAGCATGAGATTATTATTAATTAAACGACAAGACCCCAAGGAACATGATCAAATTAAATTTGGCTTATAAATAAAATGGCCCTTTAAATTGAACTCAATGTGGTTGATTTGGGCAACGGTTAATTACTATGGCAGGCTCACCTAACAAATATGCTTAGTTATATTCCTTTGAGAGGTCACAATGTATTGCACATAGGAAAATCAATCTTAGAATCTTCGTCAATGTCAGTAAACAATTTTTCACAGCTCAGAGGTAGCAATCAGCTGATAAGCAGTGAAGTATGAGACATGAGCAGAAACGAGATATGAAGCTGGACCCAAGAGTTCATTTCTTGTTGAAAAGTGCAGAGTGCGCAAGGTAACAAGTGAACAGGTGTCCGACTGTCCAGTTCCAAAAGTACACTATTCAACTATAAATACTTTAACTTACTTTTCATTTATGTTTAAAATCAATTTTTTATTTATATCTCATTAGATGTACATTTGTGTGTGTGTATTTCTTGGGAGTTTTCTTTTCTCTATCGTATGGAATGCAGAGTTATTAGAAAGAAGTTTACGAATGTGGCGCGGACAGAAACAATTTTATAAAAGCTGAGCTACAAAAACTAAAGTTTGCATTTTTTGCTATCATACCCTATCTTTTCGGGAAAGCAAAATGACGACTGATACTTACTATATATGTACATATACATACATGGAATTATTCAATCTTTAGTAGTGATAGGCGGGGGCCTTTCTTTTTTGAGGCCCGAGTCCGAATCCACTTTTTAACGTCCGACTCGGTCCCGGCCCGAAATCACTATTTATTTAAATAAATTTATAGTTTATGATTTACATTTGTAAATAGAAAATTATGTTATCCTGTGCTCTTTAGCGTGGCACGGCTATTTCTTGGAATATTTTCAGATGTTCAACAAATTTGCGACAGTATTTCTAAAAAATTAATATTAATTTTTAACTTTTTATTGAAAAATTTAAAGAGTATTTAAAAATTTACATTAAGCATAAACAATAAACTTTCGTATTCCACTTAATTCGATTTCCCAAAAAAATTGTCTCTAAGCTGTTTCAGATCAGTTATTGCTCAACACAAACAACACATGACAGATAACAAAAACACAGCAACACAAAGTGTTTGGTGAACTGAGAAACCGAGTCGATTTAAATTTGTTTGTTTTAAGGTAAGCAGACAGCTTTGAAAATATATATAGTACTTATGTACTCGAATGTGTTGACTGTTATTTGCGACCTCTGTTTGTTGATGGCGACTCCTATATGTTGGTATAGAGGCTTCTACATAGAACGAAGTGTTATATACTATATGGAGAGAAAGAGAGAGGAGCTGTAAGGTCTTTGTTGCCAATTTGCTCGCCGGAGCTATTAGCATAAAATGTTACCAGACGGTTGTTGCGTGAATCTGCCAATCGCACAGTGGAAAACCCAGATAGATTTGCCGCTTTTAACTTATATCACCGAAAGTAGCAAAGATACACAGGCCTGTTCCGGATTTCACTTTTTACTTTTAATCATTTAGTGATATGCATTTATTCCCTTTAAATTTGGACTAAGTGTTTGCAAATTATCGTTTTTTGCTTTATCGGACTTAAACTCATAAACTCAAAATGATATCAATCCGGTGAATATAGCCGAAATGGTATTAGAGCAGGCTAAAGAAATTCAATTCCGACAAATCTTATCTATCTATATTCCAATGTTGAAATTATCTTACAAACTAATACGTACTTTGAGGACTTCGACAAAACCTATTTTCTGAAGGGATTTAAAAGTGGAGCATCGTTGGAACAAGTGTAAAAAGTTCAAAAGAAAAATTTAATGTTTTTGTTTTTGTCAAAAAAAAAAAAAAAACAGAGTTTCATTCTTCCTCGTAAACATGCAGGAAACTATTTTTACTCGTAAAAACACGTACATTAACTTTAGCAAAAGCAATTTATTTGAACTAAATACGTGCAAGTATTAAACAGGAATTTTGTTTTGCTGGCAGCATTAATTGGCGACAAAACTTTGCACGGCGCAACTGAAAATATGTCTCATTTAAAAACTCATAGCAGTACATATCGATTTTAAAATTATACAACAAAATTATGAGATGATAAATTTGATTTTCAATAAATATACATAGAAAAAGAAAACCATAAACCAAAAACCATTCAACAATTTGAGTTAAAAGCAGCAAATCTAGCTATTTTTCCCACTGTGAGTCCATTAGTCAGTTGGTTTAGGTGTGTGGAAAGTTCAAAGCGCCTTGCGCGCACCTGATGAACTTACGCCAGTCACATGGCAAATTGAGTGTGCAAAAAGGAATAATCGTGCAGAGAGACCCAAAAGCTTTGCATATAAAGCAAAAAGACCAACAATAGCATCAATGCCAAAAAATCGAAGATTTTGTTTTACATTCCTTTAAAACACTAAAGGCAAGCAACATCCCCTTGGACAACCCGAAAGACTTTCTGTAAAATTGTTTGTAATCGAAACAACATACAATTTTTTCGTTTTTTTTTTCTAGCATATACATACACTCAAGGAAATAAGTTTATGTGGATGAAATATTCAAATATACAAAAAAAAAATATACTTTTAAAATAAAAATATTTGATGCAGATTTCTTAAATTAATCTTCTATTCATTTAAATTCCGTTTAAATGATACAAAAATTTCTTTAACCCATTAAGTACCCATGGAAATTTAGAATATTTGTAAGAGTCTACTTTTCAACTTTTTTTCTCGGTCTCAAACAAAAAATATTTTGATGCAAAAAAATATTTCAAGCAATTCTAAAAGTGACTGCAAAAAAAAATATCAAAAATCTCTTCGCTAGTATTTTTTAAGGATTTTTTGAAAATTGATAAACAGCCACTTTTTTCGTAAAATGAATGAAAAAGGGGTTAAAATAGTAATTTTTAGGATTTTCAAAAAATCATAAAATATGACATATTTTGTTGTTAGACATTTCCTGTTGAATGTAAAAAATAGTGATTAGATATTTTGATTTGTGATCAAAGTTATCTACTGTATGCCCTAATTATCATACTTTTGAACTATATTAAAAGTAGAAGATTGAAGAGTAGTTAAACAAGTCACTAAATAAACTGAAGAGTAGACGGCGAACGACGATTTAAAATGAAGAAACGTAATAAATATTAAATAAATCAGAATATATTAATACTGATAAGTTTGAGGGAAGTGGTATTTAACAATCAAAATGATGCAAAGATAAGATATACAGAACTAAATAGAATGCTATGAAAATAGCAGTTCGAATTTAACCAAATCTTTTAAGGATCTCACAGGCAGTCTCAAATATACATTTTGTTAATTTGGTTGAGAATAAAAAAAATAAAAGGTTTTTCGTGCTAAAATGATTGTGGCTATCTTATACAAAAAAACCTCTTTACGGGGTAAAAGTCTAGTGACCTAAACATTTTCATTCCCCAAAATTTCTGATATCCAATTTTGTGACGAAGAATATTAAGATTTACATAAAAAATTGTTTGACACTCTGCACGTTGCGCTAAATTATTCATACCTAATAAATATTCCTTTTTTTTTGCGCAGTGACAAAAAAATTTTTTTTTTTAATTTTAGCTGGTTTTAGCGATTTCCCGCTAAACTAGCGATTTTTCGATTAAATCGTAAATCAAAAGTTTCTAGATTTTATAACGAGAACAAGTCCTCATTTAAACTTTTAAGCTCTACAAACACTTTGATACAAACAAACAAACTAATAGACAGACTTTTGATCTCATATTCGGAAGGCGACCAAAAATTTCAAAATGCATTTTCTTTTAGGCCAGTGGTCGGATTTTGATGATCGAGGTGTTATTCGACCTGATCGATTATGACCTGATTCCATTCTTTCTGTATATATTGCTTGTCGCCTTTCGCACCCTTTGTGCTGCTTTCGTCACTAGCGCAGACTGCCGTCCGCAGTGATAGTATTCAGATTTTGAACAAATTAAATCAGTTTCGACTACACAATCTATGAGTTTGGTTCAGACATCTCAAACCAAAAAAAAACCATACTAAGCAATTAAGCAATTCCTTCATAAATTGTGTACTTGGATCCCGAATTTTATCAACTTAGATTCCGCACTCCTCGAATTCCACAAACGCCGTCCTATTTCACGATGAAGTTGTCTCAAGTATGTTGTGTAAGAATTTCGCTGGCCTACAATGAGTTTATATTTATAGATTTATCCATTTTATTATTTTTGTGATCTTTTTTTTTTTAATTATGGTGCTTTATTTGTTACCGAGCTAATTCTGCAGTAATTACGATCTTCGCCATAGAATTCATAACAAACATAATAACTGATGAAATTGATGTTACTTTAGGTTAACATTTCCATTTATTAAGTTTTCAAGTTTTGTGTAAAAAAAACACGTATAAAAAGTTTCTTTTAAACAATCTTGTCAACATTCAGACACTAATATATGCACATGTTTTAGGCTCAACTTATACTTATTATATTTATATTTTTATATATAGATTTAATATAAAGAAAACCGATATTACGTCTTCTATAGTAGTATTCGCTTACTGTATTAATTTCCCACATAAAGTGCTGCACTGACCAACATTTTATACAAGTTGCACAAAATGCTGCAAAATGCTGCATAAAGAAAAAATCAAATAAACTTCACCCATTAACACATTTTTTGGCCCTCATTTTGTACTGAAAATTGTTTTTGTAGTTGTTGCTAAATGCGACGGTGAGTCAAAGATGCGAGTATTTAACCCAAATTACCAACACATACATACGTATGTACATACATACTTGCACTTGTGTACATGTGTATGTATATGTTATGTGTGCAAATGCAACCGCTCACTCAGACGCACAAAGAGACGCACTCAAAATCACAGTTAAAAGCGCACATGACTGGGGCAAAAGTGGGCGAACGGAGAGAAGATTAGAAGCAGTAGAAGTCGTGATAAAGAAAGATACATATATGTAGTGCCAGAAGAGCAGAGCCACAGATACCAAAGTGCTAAGATGCTAAGAGAATCGCGTCAATACTGTCGGTATGTCCAAACCAAAGTCGAAGTAACCTGCACTTCCAGCCACCGCATTTTGTAAAGTTGTACAGTGTACACATGCATAAGTACATACGTGGCGCTTTAAAGTCACTTTACCTGTTTTGTTTTTTCTCGCCAGGCCATTGAATTTTTAGCACAATTGTCGCAAATGGCCCAGTTGCAAGCAAAGCACATCAAAGCCGGCCAAAAGCTAAAAACAAATCGAATGGGAGAGGGAACAAGAAATTAAGCTGACTGTAGAAATGACAGTTCAGCTAATTTCAAATGCGACCTCAACTTGTCGCTTAATCAAATAAACTGTCCAAGAAAACACATATGCTCATATGTACATTTTTTTATCATATCATATCATAATACTTTTTTATTCGTTAAAGTATTTGTCTTCATATAAAATAAATCTTTTTTTTCAACTTGACTAGGGAGTATTTGTGTGGTACAAATGTTTAAAAACTAATATCAATAAAAATACGTCAAACTGGAGCATTTTAAAAATTAAAATTGGTGTTCGAATAATTTACTTGTACTTGTTAAACTGATTGTACGAATAACAATCGTGGTTTTATTTTTTGCGAACTTAATTCTAAAAATCTGCCCTCATTATCAGCAAAAAATTTGAGTTAACCATGAATATCTGACACACAATAGCTGTCGATATTATAGCTGAATGTA
This sequence comes from Drosophila suboccidentalis, assembly GCA_037043435.1. Taxonomy (NCBI): domain Eukaryota; kingdom Metazoa; phylum Arthropoda; class Insecta; order Diptera; family Drosophilidae; genus Drosophila; species Drosophila suboccidentalis. The sequence goes on along the minus strand of JBAMBK010000298.1, from coordinate 110,051 downwards.
TTCTATGTGAGATTCTGTTTCCATCAGCTGTTTTCATCGTTAAACATGACACATTTATTATATGTTTGTATTACATATTAACAAGTTAAATGGATTTGATAAGAAAATCATAATATAATGTATTTTGGTTAATCAATATTGGGATTCCGGGAACAGTTTTAAATTTGGTTTCGATTATTTTTAACCAAATCTAAAACAGTCCTCGGAACGAAATCTTAAACTAATCGAAGCCAAATCTAAAACTGTTTCCGGAAACCCATTAATATCAATAAGAAAATTTAAATTTATTTTCTCACCGATTGTTGATTCGATTGTCAGTTGTTTTGTGGGTCACCATTCAAAACATTTTGACTTTGAACGTCTTTATTATTTTTCATTTGTATCGTACCATTGTGCATATTCACAATTTTGTGTCGAGCACTGTGGGTTTGCAGCAGACAAACAGAGAATTAATGATTAGTTAATTCATTTCGCTAACACCAGCTTAAGCGGCGGATTGGTCTAATTGATCAGCTCGCTCTTTACAAAAAAAAAGCGAAGCTTGAGGGTCTTGGTAGATGCAGAACTTTGTTTTGATTTTTCATATTTTTTTCGTTCATTTAAATTGTTTGCATTGGTAAATAAGTAAAACGTATAGTTGGTCCTATACATCTTGACCAAAATTGGTTTAAATCTGTCCATATATCATATTGCTATCATTAGACAATCAGCCGAAGCTTAGAGATTCTGTACTTATTTTGTATACATAAATGCCAATTATTTTTAAGTCAAGTAATTTCTAAAACACATTGCACATGCAAACATATTTACATCAATGGTCATAGGGTATAAAAATCAATTTAAACTACTTATATATTTGCAATATTTTTATTTTTCTCTCATTATTGAAAGAGAGCGCGAAATATCCTATAAATGCTTTTCTATGGTACAGCAAATTTAAATTGCATGCCATTAAGTACGTATTTTATGTTATTTTGAATTTGTTTCCTTTTTTATAATAATTCTCATTCTGACATATTGCGCACCTGCTGTCGTCAACGGTGACATGGCAACTTGGATAACATTTTGGGCGGAGCTTTGGCAGTATCCGCGCAGATACGCGAGTCCTACCAGGGTGTTCAGCGCCCACATTAGCACAGCTTTGAGAGGTAATAAATCCAGCTCAAAATGATTTTCAGAGGATAAAATTGAGGAAGGGAGAGGCCGACCAGGGTCGGCATGCAGATTGGAGCGTGATGGCTTCCTGCTTTCCCTTATTACTGACTGCATATTTCACTTTTAAGTTACGATGAGTTCCAAAATGGCACTCTCAATGTCCGCGATCCCGCTCCTCTTTGAAAATGGACAGGTGCGTGTGGGCCCATTACAAACCCCGTATTTTTTCCTACCGTTTGCTTTTATTATTGTTAAGACTTGTTAAGACTCGTGTGCGCTATTTTTAGGTTCACCGCGTGACTTTCTTTTATGTGTGTTCACTGCCGTTCTCAGTAAAGCATTGCAATGATTCGATGATGAATTCAAATTTCCAGTAAAAGACTGAATTGTCTGCACTACCGTGGCCGCAGTTCCTTACACCTCATCTTTTCTAGACGTGCCGTTCTCTACTTACTAATTTATTTATCTATGTTATTTCAGTGGTGGGCACGTCTTTGCTCCCAGTGCTCTATCCGTTGTGGTTGTTAAAGCGGCGCCAGCGAGCTTATAATAACAACAACAGGCAAATATTTTGTATTTATTGTTCGCACATTTCGATGGACCTGCGACTTAGAAGTAAATTTTTATTGTATTTATTTGGGCATTTCCAAAAAGCAAACTCATATCGAAGGAAATTTTCTTCCAGAAAAATATTCAATATACTTATTTAAGCAATAACTATGCTCTAGAATAAATTCACTGCAAATAAATTCAGTTTTTCTACATTTTGGCTCTCTTTCTTTAAGTATTTTTATGACTGTTTGACGAAATTTCCCTTTCAACATCAAAAAAAGAAAAAACTAGCTACTAAAAAGGTGAAAATGTATCAGATTATGCATACATCAACTTTCATTAAAATCATAGAGAATTTTAGTTACGTGCGACTGTGGTTAAAATAAAATAAAACAAGGGGGCTCCGCCCCCTGCTCGCTTCTCTCGCCTACCCCCGGCTCGCTTCGCTCGCGGGGAGGTGCGGCTACAGTCGAGTTTGCTCGACTGTAAGAAACCCTGTGCCAGTCTCCATAAAAAAGAATATTAGTTATAATATAATTAGTAATATGTTTGAAAGCATATAAAACATAAATATTTTACGCCGCTCGAATTTGGAGAACGATATAGTAGTCAGATTTCAACGATTTGGTTGAGATATCTCAAACAACAAAAAAGTTGTTCATACTAAGACTTGATTTTCGACTGATCGTTCCTATGGCAGCTATTTGATATAGTGGACCGATCCAAATTTAAAAACAAACTTTATCTGCGTCCGGTAATCCAGCAACCTACATACCAAATTTGAAGTCTCTAGCTATTATAGTCTCTGAGGTCGACGCGTTCAAACAGACGGACGGACAGACGGACAGACAGACGGACATGGCTCAATCAACTCGGCTGTTGATGCTGATCAAGAATATATATATGTACTTTATGGGGTCGGAGATGTTTCCTTCTCCCTGTTGCATACATCACACAAATCTAATATACCCTTTTTGACCATTTGGGTATAAAAAAAACTGCTTAATATCTATGAATAAAATTGAAAACATTATCAAAATGGATAATGGATCCGATATACTATATACGATATACTTTATACATATACAGGGTGGCGCAAAAGAAGTCATCCGATGTGGTTTGGCTCTCATTTTTTTTCTAAATGAAAAATTTTGATTCTGTTTTTTGATTATGTTTATTCGAACCTTAAGAATTTTATTGGTTTAGGCGAGAAGATGACATCGGCCAAGTGTTCGCTGCCAGAGCTCATGACCATACGCCCGTTTTATGGCATTTTCCATCACTTTTGCCAGAACTTCGGGCGACAGGTTCTCGCATTCCTGGCGAATATTTTCCTTAAGGGCTTCAAGAGTTTGCGGCTTGTTGACGTGAACCTGCGACTTTAAAAAAACCCCATAAAAAGAAGTCTGGAATGGTTAATTCGGGTGATCTGGCCGGCCAGTGCAAATATCAAAAACGAGAGATAAAGCGGTTATTATTATTACAATTATTCTGCGTTCTTGGGGAGTGTATCGCTCCATGGCTTATTCACTTGTATTCTGTATCTGTCTAGTCCACAAATGTCAAAACAGATTTGACATTGGCGGCCATTTGCAAAAATGAGAGCATCTTCCAATAGGGTGACTTCTTTTGCGCCACCTTGTACTATATCGCATAAAAATACTCCCTTAAGGATCGCTGGGATAAGTGTTTAAAATTTGCGCTGTGAAAGAGAGTACTGTTTTTATCCCATTTCATTTCACATTTATACATTTCTTTTTAATTTTGTACTTTTGTGAACTAACTCACGACCGGCAATGTAAACAGAAAGAATGAAAAATGTTGCATGTATAGTACATATTTACATTTTTACCTATCCCTCATAGTCTTAATTTCAGGACTATTGCTCCTCTTCTGTCACTTCTCAATTAAAAATTATTGAAATTTGATTATGTTCTGGCCGTGGGCCAAAACTTTGTGCACCTTGCGCAGTTCGGCGGGGCTTGCTGCCTATTATTCAAACTTATTAGGCCTTAACTCTTCCCTACAGCTCAAAACATTTAGTAAAACTAATTTTTTGTTTTTGATATAAATTAATATGCCCTCACATTGGAAACAAAAAGGGAAAGCAGCATGTAACAGGCCCACTCAACATACATACATGTGGGCTGGTATATGCCAGAATACATCGTTGATCCCCAGACATCAAGACAAGCAAAGACAACGAGCAAGAACAAGAGAAGAGACAACGAGCATGTTTGAAGGCGAATTCACGCACAGGCGAATTCGCAATAGCAAAGGGAATGCAAAAGTAGATCGATGAGCGAGATGCCGAACGAGAGTTGAAGTTCGGCCTCTGACGCGAAAGGTTGCAAGAACTTAAACCCAAACGACGAAAGACGCACATTCAGTTTTCATTATTATTCAATATTATAATTAAATACTTTATATACCCTTTATATCAAATAAAACCCCACATACATATGTGAATAGAGGGCTCTTTCGGGTAAAGATTATCTAAGTACCACCGAAGCCATTTTCCGTTGGGGCTGACGAGGAAGCCTGTCTAGGAAAAGTCGGAATCGCTTACATATTTCCAGTTACTGTATTTCGAGCCGAATCCCATCATTGGAGTTCTCATATTCTGGATACGCTTGAAACAATATCAAACCACTTAAGCATTTCTCGGTTGTATCACGTGTTAATTATGGAAGCCTTTGTGCCTAAAAATGCCCACCTGTTTATAACAACTGCTTAGTTAGCTTTGACTGTTTTGTTAACATTTATTTAGTTTTTAAAATAAAGTATTCAGGATATATGCCTGCATACACTGGCTTAAAAGTTACAGCTTAGGTTAATTTAGTCAGCAACTTCAGAAAGACAAGCCACTGTCCACTGCCGCAACAATCTAAGCGTCAATTGCTGTTATTGTTCTTTTGTTGCGTGGAATTGAGAAATTAGTGTCATATAATTTGCGATCAGGTCAGCAGAGAGCAAACAAACCAAACGACAAGAGCGGTTGGGAAATGTTGTGTGGCCAAAATAATGAAATGAATGTGCAATTGGATACAATTGTAATTGCATATAGTACTTAAACGATGACACAGCAGGTAAATGTGCCTAAAATTCACGTGGAACATTTTCTCCACCTAAGCAAAGTAACTTGCGATGCTGATCAATGGTTGCTACATATGTATATTTGGTTGCTTTGCACTTGGAGCACAACATACACATACATACATGTGTATGTATGCATGTACGCACATATGTAGATCAGTCCGTCTCTCCTTCCGAGCAAAACGATCTGGGGTTTGAAAGACCGCCTGTTAACCATCTTCATTATTTCAACTTGTAACATCTTTTTGCCTTTTTTATTTAGAATAAGCTTCATATATACATATATCTAAAATGTAAGAGTGATGGTCGATAGTTACACCTATACGCTAAACACTTTAAAAAATGTATTCAACTTGAACATTAATTAAATATGCATATGTTTCTGTCTCTTTTCAGAATTTGCTAACAAACTAATATGGCAATGCGATAGCATCAAGGAAGCTCATAATAGTTTCGCTGGTCTCCACCTACACAAACACACACACACACACACACAAACTCCTCACACGGACAATAACATTTCGTCAGCGAAGGTTTTTTCTTTGTCAATTATTGTAAAAGTATTAAGAACTGCGTCCAACCCTAGAGAGATCAACATAGGGGGTCGGGATCGTATAGAGAGAAGGGCAGTGAAGAGTATAGATATACAATCACGGGCAATATTGAGCAGATCAAAAAATATAATAAGAAAATAAATTTAGATACTGTTAATTGCTCCTTGCTTTTGCGATATGTAAGCTATAAAAATTGATTTCGTATTCAATAGAAGGAGAGCAGCCATTAGGAGAAGTAAAACAAAACATCACCCAAGTGTTGATAAGTGTTTAAAAGTGCCACACAATTACCACCGATTAAACAGACTCATAAGTTGTGCAACCAAAGACAAACAACTGACAAGTGGTCAAAGACAACGCCAAAATGAGTCCGAGGCCCGTGGGCATTGGATTCGAATGCGGCCGCAAACCACCCATAAACGCCAGGATGCGTTTCCGATGGCGGTCGCCATCAGCGCCTGCATCAGCAGCAGCATCATCACCAATACTATCGCCAACAACATCAACATCAGTACCCACATCAAGAACTATGCCAACATCAACATCAATATCAACAACAGCGACAACTGTAAACAGAGAGACAACAATATCAGCCAGACAACAAATTCATCAACACAGACACAGCAAATATTGGAGCATTCCAAGCTCTCAAATGAGCACGCTCGCCGTCCTTCTACTGACCATCGTGGCCCTCAATAATTTGGATAGCTTCATAGCCCCAGCGACAGCATCACTGATAGGCGAGTCGCGCCTACGACAAAGTCCAACAGGTCAGTCATTGAAAATTATTGATAATTGAAAATATTGAAATATTGATTGGTAATACTGTCTAAATAACATTCAAAATAATTATTATTATTTTTTTTAGTGAGAATGTTCTATTAAGTCGAAATCAGTCTTGGCAGGTCCCATAAAGTAAATCTTATTGATCAGCATCAGCAACCGAGTTGATGTAGCCAGGCCTGTCTGTCTGTCCGTATGAGCACCTCTGCCTCAGAAACTATAAGAGGGATATTCTGATATAAGTTGTATAAAATTATTAAATCCTTGACAAATTTAAATCGACCATAAAAAAAAAACTAAATATACGGGGGTGCCATAGAAATCGCTTTCGCTTGAATTTCACTTAAATTTCATACAAATTCCAGTGAAATTCAAGCGAAAGCGATTTCTACATATGGCACCCATGATATTTTCCATTTCTAATTTCTAATTTTGTTATTGTCATTCAATTTTTGAATTAAAATATAAGTATAATAGCAGCTCGGGACTTAAGCGATTTATTCACATCAAGACATCCGAACGCTGAAACAATGGCTACTTGGGATTTCCCTGTCAAATAATGCACAATCCCTTTGTCGAAACTCATAAATATCTTAAAAAAAATCCTCTTTACGAGGTAAAAGTCTAGTGACGAAAACATTGTCATGTCCCAAAATTTCTGATATCCAATTTTGTGATGAATAATATTAAGTTTTACACATAAATTATAAAAAAATAATTTTGGACACTAAATTTTTCATACTTAATATGTTAATATTACTATTTTGCGCAGTGCCGAGTGAAACAAATTCTGGGGCATGAAAATGTTCTAATTCCTATTGCAATGCACAAAGATGAAGGTAATTTTTCTTGAATGCAATATTGCTCATTATCAGAAAATGAAAATTTGTTTTTATCAAAAGGCTCCAACGTCACCTTTGCCCCTCTCACTTTCACCTGTTTATCCCACGAACCAGGTGAGTTCCAAAAGTCTTAGTATGCACTTTTGCTAGCTAAAACTATACCTTCCGATCGGTATATAACTTCTTCCTGTATATATTGCTAGTCGCCTTTCGCGCCCTTCGTGCTGCTTTCGTCACTAGTGATACAGTGATACAGATATATCTGCGATAAAAAATCCGCTGATATTATCTCCAAGTCGCAAAACAGACTTGTCGACAATAGAAATTACAAAATTTGGCTTAGCATTACATTCTGCACACAAATTTAACAATCAAATCCATTTAAAATATTTATTGACTGTTATACGAGTTAGTTTAGTCTTAATCTGTATGGGCAATAGTTTATGGTATGCCCTCTGAATGAAAAAGAAATGAACTGAACACTTGGACTGATAGTGGGTACACAGTTAGTACATGTACATTTGTAAGTATCCACACCTAACATATCCCCACAAGGTCTTCATAAAAGTCAATGGCAAAGTGATTTAGTTAGTTGCTGTTGCTTTTGTAATGATTTTTGTTGTTCGTTGCCTTTTAATTGTTTGTTTCGTAGTTGCTGTTGTTTTCGTTGTTACTCGCTGCGCTGCCTGAAATTATGAATCAGGAAGTCTTAATAAGCGCAATTTCAAGTCGTTAGTCACACAGAAAGCTCTCGGCCCGTCTTTAGCTGACAGTGGCGGGAACTGAATGGCGACTACACTCAGTTGTGCTATAGTTGTGGCTGTTGTCGTTACAATAAATGCATATGTATACCGGACGATTAACGTCCAGACACTCGACAAGGGAAATACATACATACTATACATATGTATGTATGTATGTATGTATGTATGTGTAATACGAGGGCGTCGTTTTGCAGCTGATGTTGCCGTTTATGTTTCTATAGCTGCTGTCATTGATTTTAATTAAGTGAAACGTTTAATGTACGCCACAGATTTGTGCTCACGCTCTTGATGCAGGCAAGGGAGGGTAGCTAGATACATAACATACATACGTATTCAGATATATGTAGGTATACACATATATTTAGATAGAGATAGAAATGATGACAGTCAGGGGCAACATTCTTTTGAGAGACATCCAAATAGCGTTAATGCCAGAATTGAGATCAAGTTGCTTTAAGTAAATCTGTAAAAAACAGAGGATTATAGAATATGTACACATACTACGAGACTCCGCCTCCTGCACGTTTCGCTTTTTAATTCTTTGATTTGATTTGAATTTGAGAACAATGAATCGTAATTTCTAACATAAGTATAACATATGTATATTTAGGGTGAGGAATAGCTAGATTTGGTCGGAAAAATACCCAGATTTTGTGGGAAAGAGCTAGATCTGGCGAGATAGAACCAATCTGTGAGTTCCCTTAAGATATCTCAGAAAAACAAATGGTATTCGTACTAAAGGTTGATTGGAATTCGATTGCTCCTATTGTAGCTACATGATATAGTAATCCGATTTGGACAGACAGTCCCAAATATACAATCTGTGAGCTTGGTTGAGGTATCTTAAGAAACAAAAAAGTTGCTCTTACTCAAGGTTAATATCTGATTGTTTCTATGGCAGCTATATGATATAGCAATCCGATTTTTACTAAAATTTGTCAGGATGTATTAATCTCTTAGTTTTTCAGTCCTTGAGTTCACAGGTCGAATTTCCAAAACGTTATGTTGTATGAAGCAGGTCTTACCGTTTGGGCTGCTCAATGATCAGTCCGTCTGCCAGGACAAAATGTTATATATATAAGTATACATTGACACAAAGTTACATATTTTCACATGTGTCTGGAGTAGAGATGGGCACGGGCCGGGCCGGGCTTCGTGTCCCGCGGGCCTCTTCAAAAAATCCCCGGGCTTCGTGCATGAAAATCGAAAACGGGCTTTTTTACGTGCGGGCTCGGTAGGCCCGAAAAGTCACGAAAAAATTGTTTATATAGTAAAAAAAATTGTTTATATAGTAATATCGGGCCGGGCTCGGGCCGGGCCTTGAGAAGGAGTTCCGTGCCAATCTCTAGTCTGGAGTATTGAATTTGAATTTGAGCCAATATTTTGGGCTTTTTTCCCATAGTCGAGTGCTTCGAGCAACTAACTTCGACTTTTAGCTGAAAAACTGGTTCAACCATTTCAATCGTCGCCGTAGCTCGCTGCAGGACGAAATCCGTGAAGGTCGCCTAAAAGTTGTCGTTGCGTCAGAAATAATTGATGCTGTGCAGGAATGGAATGGAATTGAATGGAGGCATCTTTCGACATTAGTTCCACTAGCGTATATTGCATGAACATTTGCTCTATACAAAAATTTGTACTTGTTGGATACCTCATAATTTCGTGTCGATTCGTGTAAATAAACGAACGATTATAAAATCGCCAACGACAAATTATCCATTATCACACATCGGCTCAAGCAACAGAGTTTTTTAACACTCAAAACGTCAAATTAATGGTCATCAGCTTTACAGCACGGAATCGGCACCAAATTATTTCTTTTTTGTTGCCGACGACAATGAAGAAAAAATTGCGAGGTCAACGAACAACACCAGAAAAGACTTTTGAAAATTGGTTGATAAGGAGAATAATATTTTAAAAATCATTACAACCAGTTTCAATGATGCATTACCGTTATTTCACTATTAACCTAGATATACATACATATGTATAAATGGCGACAGTCGTCTGGGTATAAATTTAAGAAATTTGCATGTACATACAAACATATGTTGAAAGAACAGTCCCTTACATATCGTTGTGTTCCTGCCTGATTTGAATTCTCATCATTATCGTACTATATACTTATGACGTTATTTGCTAGTCGCTCGCCCTGATCACTCGCTTGTCGAGTGCAATTCTACTACAGTGTAGTCATGTGACAAACAGCGTGACAGTCAAGTCAATGTGCAGTTTCACTCACTTCTCTTACATCTCTTACTTCCTCATTTCTGTTTGTTACCTCTCCTCCCATAGCTGAAGCCGTTGATGTGATTGTTTCTGGTAATACTGCTTATTTTGCTGTTGGTGCTGTTGCCGTCGCTGCTGCTGCTGGTACTCCGGCAACAATCAAATAGCAACACAAAGTCATTTAATGCAATTTGTTGATTGCCGTCTACACTGGGCGACACAATTATTTTGACAAAACTAACAACTAAGCAAAATACAAAATTAAAACAAACAAAAAAATGCGCAAAAACTTAACTAAATAATCCACGTTCAGAAAAAAATGCTGCAGCAACATTGATAACATAAAAGTTTCTATATTTTCCATTATCCGAAAAAAATAATTTTACTATAACTTTTACAATAAAATTCATTTTAAAATTGTACTATACAATATTTAATGATTAAATATATTATTTTATATAGTGTTGTTATTTATTCCCCCCTCATGAAAGCCATATGTATGTATATGTAGGATCCTTAATTTTGGATATTTGGCGAAATGTGATGAATTGTACAAGCTAAACATGATGAAAGTTTTTAAATGTTGGTAATATTCTTGTATTTTAATTTAAAACGTTCTTTCTGATTATTATACCCAGTGACATTAAAAATGGACAAAAGAGGGTATAATGGTTGTGCGGAGAGTATCTAACAAGCAGAAGGAGGTGTGGCTGACCTCATAAAGTATACTAGTATATATATTAGGGACTGCAAATAATGATTATTTTTATTTTTTTAAACAAAAAACCCCACACTTATAAAAGACCTAGAAAATAATGGTTTACACCAATATGTTTTTTGATGATGATTTTTACTTTTTTCTTCAATAATAATCATTATTTTTGAGTAATTTTATAAAACTTAGAGCATAATCATTATATTTGATAAAAAAAAAAAATTACTCAACAGTAATTTACGGCTTCTGTGATAAAATTTTTACCAATATTATTTTATTCTTTTAGTCTATCTTTTCTTTGTATCTACTTTTAATATTGTTATATCTATTTTAATTATTAATATTAATATCTATTGAATATTTTTCATCTATGTATTAATTAGAGGCAGCAATGTTTGCTTTTTAGATACATTTTTTTTTTCTAAAAAAAAAATTAAAAAAAAACAAATAAAATAAATGTTAACTTTTATTTTTAAATGTATAATTAATAAATTTAAACTTATAAATATAGTGATTACGGTCCCTGATATATACATATATTCTTGATCAGTATCTGCAGAGCCGATTTAGCCGTATCCGACAGTCTATCTGTCCGTTTGTATGAGCGTGTCGATCTCAGAAACAATGAGATCTTTGGTATGTAGGCTCAAAGGTACCAGACGCAGATCAAGCTTTTTTTTAGATTTGTATCAGACCATTACATCGTACAGCTGCCATGGAAACAAACGGTCAAAAATCAAGCAGTTTTCAAAAAATAAAAAATATATGAAATTTTTATTGTCATTATGAGTTGAGATTTTGAATTTTCTATTGTACTTTACATCCTGACCAAATTCGGTCCAAATAGGCTTACCAAATCATAGCCGTACCTCATAGCGAGCAGCTGTTAAAAGGTTGAAATATACATCATTATTTACATAATTACTTTATGCAATACAATTCACATTTTAGCAAACTTAAAATTTGTTTCTGCTTTTTATCACTACCAAGAGACCGAGAGAACCGATTAATATATTGACATGGAATAATGCGCAATCATTTAAAGACCGTCTTTTTAAGGTACATAAACCTTATATATGTTAGACAATCTATCAAATAGTGTAAATTTCTCTATTGGGTGCTTCATCTGTTGGCCAGATGTGTCTGACAGTATAGGCAGTTAAAAAAGAAGTTTGACAACCGCCGTTCCGAAAAAAAAATATAAACACAAATATGACTCTTTGGAAGATAATACAATACATAAAAAAAACCTCTTTACGAGGTAAAAGTCTAGTGACGAAAACATTTTCTTGCCCCAAAATTTCGGATATCCAATTTTGTGACGAATAATATTAAGTTTTACACATACATTATTTAAAAAAAAAATTTTGCCCTCGGCACATTGCGCTAAATTCTTCATACCTAATAAATATTACTTTTTTGCGCAGTGACGAGTGACAAAATTTTTTTTTTAAATAATGTATGTGTAAAACTTAATATTATTCGTCACAAAATTGGATATCAGAAATTTTGGGGCAAGAAAATGTTTTCGTCACTAGACTTTTACCTCGTAAAGAGGTTTTTTTTATGGGATATCAGACATTTTTGAATAAGACATTAGATATTTTGAAAACTTCAATATTTTTTGACAGTATAACTTGTCAGCCTTGTTTATTGTTTGTACAGCAAAAACAAACAGTCTGGCAACACTGGCTCGTTTTACGAATCGCAAAATCTATCAGCACTCTCAAACTCTGGCTGCTATAACACTTTGTTGCTGCTGCCCTATTAAAATTCAAAGTAAAACGTACATCTTCAGTTAATAGGTTATATCTTCCAAACCTATCGATAAATTTTTTTGTGTCATATATCAAAAAACGCGAAATTTTACAAACTAAAATATATTGAAAATTTAAAAAAATCGTTAGCGGCGTTTTCTCAAAAACCGCCAAAATGTGGCAAAAAATACCTTATTTCACCTGTAGCAATTTACCTGTGCTCTTAAGCAAAAAAGTGTACAGCTATGCTTAAAAGCCCTTCGAACTACCTTTTCAACGATATATAGATCACATCTGTAGCTTCTATCGTTTGGATGCTATAAGGGTTTCAATTTCAGCGGTTTTTAGCGATTTCCCGCTAAACTAGCGATTTTTCGAAAAAGTCGTAGAACAAACGTTTCTAGATTTTTGAGCGGGAACAAGTCCTCATTCAAACTTTTAAGCTAAATCATCGCTTTGATACAAACAAACAAACAAACAAACAAACAAACAAACAAACAGACTGACTTTTCATCTCATTTTCGGAAGGCCCCTAAATATTTCAAAATTAATTATCTTTTGAACCACTAGTCAGATTTTGATGATCAAGGTGTCATTCGACGCGTATTTTTAATTAGAATAATAAAAAATTCAAAAACAATTTAAAAAAGCTCCAACGGCCCCATTAGCTCCAATCATCCAAATTTTTCCCCTCCCACTTACACCTGTTTATCTCACGAGCCAGGTGAGTTTTCTAAAGTCTTAGTATGCACATTTGTAAGTCAAATTGATACCTTTCGATCGGTATATAACTCGACCTGATCGGACAGTCATAGCAAATTTTCCATTTTTCCTGTGTATATATGCTAGTCGCCTTCGCACCCTTCGTGCTGCTTTCGTCACTAGCGCGGACTGCCGTCCGCAGTGATTTGCTGTAACAAGTGCAACCAGTGCTAAAATTTCATTATGTGAGATTCTTCAATTTAAAAATTCACTCCATTTTGTCAAACAAAATAAAAACGGTGCCGACTAGTTACTATTACAGTACTCCTCATACACCTTTCGACATTTTAACAGAGAGATGAGTAGAGCCAACAATGCTGGATCTCACTTGCTGGGTCTGCCACTCTCTCATTGTCTTCCTCTCTCTTAGTGTTCCTCTCACTTCGCACACAAACACACGTACATACGTTCATATGTACATGCTGGCGCCAAAGAGCAAAAGGCAAAGGAAGAAATTGCTTTAATGGCATTTAATAAACAGCTTACAACAAAACTTGCCAAAGCAATGTAGATGGAGAGAAAGAAAGAAAGAAAGAGAGGAGAACAAAAGTCAACCGGATTTAAATTCCAGTTTCAATATGGCAGACAACTGCGAGAATGCAGCTGCGCTCACATCATTTGACTCTCTGACTTTGCCTCTACTGCTGCTGCTGCTGCTGATTTTGTTGCTGTCCCTGCAGCTCCCATCAATATCGTTGTGCTAGTTACAGACTGACACCCATTCAATCCAACAACAGTAGCAGCAGCGAGCGAAGCTCAAGCATTAACAGTAACAGGAGTGTTATGTGTACAATGTACATACATACATACATATTTACATTTGATGGTGTCATCATATTGGTAAAACGCCATTAAAAATATACTTTTCACTGATCAATGCGAATCACTAATTCTAACTAGTGGCGAAAACATTTCCATGTCCCCAAATTTCTGATATCCAATTTTGTGGCGAACGATATTAAATTGTATAGTATATAACTGATTTTTGGCAATTGGGACATGGAAATGTTTTCGTCACAAGACTCTTACCTTGTAAGGGGGTGTTTTTAAGAAGATTTCAGAAATGTTTGAAATTGCCTTCAAAACAAACTGTCTGGCAACACTGTTCACTGGTTTCAAATGCAAACGTATGAATATCAATTCTTGTTCATGCAATATTATTATACATACAGGCTTGTTCCGGTTTTCACTTTCGTCGAGATTTTACAAATTGAATTCACTTGACATTGAGCTAGTGACCTTTGATTCGGAAGGGATCAATCGATGATTTTGGCAATCTTCGCAAAAAATCAAAGTGAAAACAAAATATTTATAAAATACTCCAATGCTTAAGGAATAATGCAACAACAGATAAACAAAAAATAATTTATTTGATTTATAAATTACAGTCGAACTTCCCTAACTCGAACTTCCCTTACTCGAATTTTCTCTAACTCGAACAAAATCGATGGGCAATAGCATTTACTGAGCAAATTTCATACAAATCTGCTTCCGTAACTCGAACTTCCATAAGTCGAATTTCTCCGTAACTCGAACAAAAATATTGGCCCGTGCTTCTGTAAGTCGAATTTTTCGGGAAAATCTCCAATAAAGTTTGAATTTTTTTTTCGTTTCTGTTATATGCTTTTGTTACCGGCTCGTTTGGATATGTAATATTGATGTACATTAACATATGGTGATGTAATATGATATAATATTGCATCAACAATTATTTAGGCTTGTGAAATTGCTATAGGAAAGATGATCGAAATATACTTCTTTGTCAGCACATCAGTGTACTAAAATGTTTAAAGATGTTGTTAAGGAATTTGAAAGTAGACCAAATAAATTAAAGTTGCTTAAAATGTGGTATCTCAGCAAAAACATTTTTCACTATATTAAAAAATGAAACATTAATTATGATGACATTTGAATCGGGAACTTCTTCTGGATACAGCAAAAGAACGAAGAAACCAATTTTTGAGAATATTAACAGGTCTTGAAAACCAGGGGTCACGCAAACCAGGTGAGTTTCCCCTTCAATTTGATCAGACAGTCATGGACTGACTGAAATTTGTGTTCGTTAAAGAAGTTTATTCAAGGAAAAAGTGATGGAAATGTTTTTTATTTGCACACTTTATAACTGCGAGCAAATCGAGCAGAGAATGGAGCCCTCCGGTATTATATAATATTATGAATTCTGAGAATGTTAAGATTCCAAGCACAGGTATTCGGTCTCTTTCGTGCTATTGTCATTTGGCATTTAATCGTCTCGGTGAAGAAAACAACAAATGCAACGGCAACTGTAAATGCAACTACAACTGCAACTGCAACTGCAACCGCAGCATCAGGAAAGCCACCGCCATTCCTACTATAGCTTCATCGTCATCATTCACATACACATACATACATACATACATACATATGTATGTACAAGCACAAAGGTAATAACCATTGGACGGCCATTTGCTTGGCCGGGGTGGATGGCTGGTGACCGCAAAGTTAATTGCAGTGTATTTGTATGTCTGTGTGGGTATGTACATATGTATGTTTGTTGCCTTTGTTGTTGCTATTGAGGCTGTTGTGGTTGCTCGCCCATTACGGACATATGTACATACATATGTATGTAACTTTTCTAATGCTATGACCGAGGAATCAACGTTTATGAGAGCTTTAAGCACAGCTTTCGCTGAGGCAGCAGGTCCGTAATATGCAAACTTATGTACATACATATGTCTGTACATATGTATGTATTTGTATGTAAATAGTTTAGATGAATTTCTCTAAGAGTCCACAGCTTAAATCTACGAATAATTATCAAGACTGGATCCGTGAAAATCGAAATATAGAAACAGAGCTAAAAACAGACAAGCATAAACAAGCATAAAGTCGAGCACAGTCATTGCACCGATTGTACCGATTAAAAGTGCAACTGGCAACTTCAACTTAAACTTGGCTTTAGAGTAGCTTTGCCTATTAGATTACCTGTGTCAACAGCGTCGCAAATTACAGACGAGGTGAGGCGGTCGAAACGGGTTTCAACTGCATTCCCAGTATCTTGCACAAACTCACCTCACCCATTCACTTGCCGCCCACTTTGGCAGAGCGACGTTCACAGCGTCGCGTCGCGACGTTGCGTTTTTCGCTTGGTTGACTGACTACTTTGCGCCGTACACCCGCCTCCTCCCTGCCTGCTTGCTGCCTAAAGTATCAGTCAGTCCAGGCTAGCCGGCCGGTAATTCTTATACCCTGTACCAGGGAATATGTGTATGTATTTACTTTGTGAAAAAATATAAAACTGGTAGATGGATTCAGACCTTACATAAAGAAGATATTAAGTGACTTCTATGTTGCGAATGACATGCATAGTGACTAGTGTTTTACTTAAACGCTTGAAAGCTGCGAGTATACGAATAAAAATAGGTACAACGTAAATACAGAGCCATGTGTTTGTCTGCCTGACTATAAGCACAATCGTGTGGATCTCAGTTTATATATGAGCTAGTGAGAATAAAAATTTGGCATGCGTGCTCCATCGTATCATAAGCAAAATCAAAGGATAGATCGACTGCTAGAGACCCTGTACTAATTGTGGAAAGAGATAATTATTGTACAAATCACATATCGTAAGACTCAAGCATACGTATAAACACATGTGAGCATTGAAATAGGTTTGAAAATTTTTTTTTAAGTGCATGGGATTTTGAATTTTAATGTTTTTCTTTTAACTTATATTATCTATCGAAGTAGACATAAAATTAAATAATTAAAGCACAAAAATAATAATCAATTTAAATTAGTTTTCACATGCTTTAATGAAAATTTCTAAAAATGAATTGTTGTGATGAGAAAAGATTTATTTTATGCAGGAATTAAAACCGTTACCAAAACAAATTATTTTTTCAACCGAAATAAAACCGGTATTTTAAAACCGGAACAGAGAAAAAATTTGCGTAACCGATAGCCGAAAACTAAAGTTAGAACACCATTATCCTTAAAAACAGTTCGAATTATGGATGCTCCGACTTTTGGAATTCTTTTTATTACTCTACTGCCACTCGATTTAGTTCGAGTTAGAGAAAGTTCGAGTTATTTACGCTCATTTAATTCAAGACAAGCATATTTTATTCATATTTTGTATACTTTTCCTGTGACAGTC
Organism: Drosophila suboccidentalis; assembly: GCA_037043435.1. Classification (NCBI taxonomy): domain Eukaryota; kingdom Metazoa; phylum Arthropoda; class Insecta; order Diptera; family Drosophilidae; genus Drosophila; species Drosophila suboccidentalis. The sequence continues at coordinate 92,707 of JBAMBK010000298.1, read as the reverse complement.
AAAAGATTGAATCTATTTACTGTAAGGTAGTACTGAAAGGAAAACTTTAAAAGCTGTTTCTGCAAAGTCGTATTTTTGAGTAATTTAAGACTAAATTTGCGGTATGTGTGTACAATGTCTTACGAGAAATAATGACAAGTTTTGGCTTTTCATACGATTTTCCACATTTCTCGCTTAAAATCGGAAGCTCGATTTTGAAATTAGACCATGGTTTCTTGGGCAAATTTTTTTCACATAGTAGTAATCCATTTATAAGGTCTGTGTTAGACATTTTCTACACATACATATGTACTATACATATAACAATAACACACACATAACAGAACACTTAACATGGAAAGCACATACAAAAAAACCCAAATACCTGCTGCATTCTGATCATAATATCGAGCCCTATTTGCGGATATAACGTAAGCGACAAAAAGCAAATTTTACAGGAGAAAGGTTTTTAGGTTTCGTTAAGTTGATTTCTTCGTGTCATGTGTCGCTTACGTTATAGTTGACAGGCCAATATCTCCGGAAATATAAACAATTAAAGTTTAATATTTTGAGTGTAGATACTATTAATATTAATGAACACATTTGCATTAAAAAACAAATTTCGGAAAAATGTCGCTTACGTTATATCCGCAAAAAGGGCTCGATATTATGACTCCGGGCACCTCCGGGCAGCTGATTATTTTAGTATTTTAATCTACTATCAATTAATAATAATAAATATGAATATTGGATTCGATCGGCTTCACAACTAAAAGCTTAAGGGAAAGTACAAACAGAAATGGGAAAACACTCACAAAAGGCCATTTAAATTTTTAATATTCTTAGACGATATATCACAGTATACAAAAAGACAAACATTTCAAATCATAGTTAATACCTGTTCGAATGATGTCCATTTTATTAAAAAGTTATTGGACTTTTATTTGTTAGATTTATAATTTCAAGTATCGGCTTCATTTTACTACAAAACGCAACGCACTGAAATGCGAACCACGTGGTCTAACTTCAAAGGATTTTTTCATAAGCACTGTGCACTCTAGTGTACATGTATGCACATTACATTTATTTAAAGAAAAAAGTTAAATGTGTATTATTTTTGTATACACTAACTAGTACAGGGTATCAGACGACTGCGGCAATTCGAGTTGTTATTGCTGTTGTTTGTCTGCCTCGCCTCCATTTGCTTTGTATCAGTGTTTTTAACAGCGATTTGGTTCGATGATGATCTATGTATTTGTCGTGATGGCGAGGTATGTAGTTTCTGAGAAGGGAAGGGCGGGGAGAGAATGGAGCTCTGGGGGTTCACTAAAGGCTTGTGATGCCGATGCCGGTAATAACATCATGAGTAGTCGACCGGTCGTCGGTCGAAGCGTTAGCTCAGTCACATGTTTCTATTTCTGTCCCTCTCTTGCTTCCTGTATCATTGTCTGTATCGCTGTCTTCCTTTGCTCCCTCTCGATGTCTCGTGTTGCTGCTGTTCGCTTGATCGGCATGACATTTTCTGACTTTATTTTATTTTATTGTCGTGGCTTTAGTTGTTGTTGTTGTTGTTGTTGCTGCTGTTGTTGTTGTTGCTGTTCGCTGCTATAAACAATATTTTTGTTGTTGTCGGCGTTTCTTTATTGCCTCTTTATGTGCGCATTGTTGTGTGTATTTGTACTTTGTTGTTATTGCTGTATATTTTTTCCACTGAAATTCGTTCGTTTGTTTTTTTGTTGTTGTTTTTATTTCTCGTTCAGTATTCGGTGCCTGGCACCGGCGATCACCGTTTCAAGCTATGACAGCCCCAACAACAACAACACAACAAAAAAAACGCAATCGCAGTGCATGTGCACCATGGGAGACACACACAGCAACAGAGAGATGAAGTCAAATGTTGAAAATGCGAGAAGTAAGACGCATTTACATACATACATACATGGCACAGTTAGCAATTCTTAATTTACCAGTGTAGCTTGTATCTTGGCCCTTAATTAGGTGATTTTCACTAATCAAGGATTTTTTCTAGATAACCTAATCTAAAATATTTAATTTCAAAATATACCATGTGTAATTGAGAGTTTGTAACACAAATAAAAGTAGTAAACAAAGACTGAAAATAATTGTTATTGATCAAAATTTGAACTAAAGGAACAAATGCAATTTGTGATTAATATATGTACTTATATCAAATTCTTTGTAGTAACAGTATCGCGCAAACAGCCAATAAACTTAAATTTGAGACTAGCAAGAGAAAATTACGAATTATGGTTAATAATGGCTTTTATTAAATTCATCAACAATAATGCTGTCGCATTACAAACAGTTGTGCAGCTGCAGCCCCAGTAAGAAATTAGCTAAGCTTTTGCTATTTGCGTTTACGTTCGCAACCTTGAAGTAATTTCGGCAACCTTAGGGGATAATTGTTCCTGAAATGCTGTAAATTCGAAATGTCTATCTTTAATATTAGCAAATATATTTCAAGAAGACTTTTATCAACAAATTTAAATTTCGTAGTCCCCTTTAAGACTTTTATTTTTTCTTGCTCAAAAATAAATATCATCCAATGACTTTTATTATTTCTCCCACAAATAAAAGTCATTAAAGACTTTTTAATAAATAAAAAAAAATATAATCAATATTAAGTATTAATGAAAGACTGATTAAATAAAAGTACATTTTTCTCATAATTTTTGATGGATAAAAATCAATAATAATATTTTTATTGAATATTGTTTCTTGTTTTTAGTCGCAAATAATTGAGAAGTATTGTTTTTAGTTCTTCCTTATAACATTTATGGTCCTAGGTAATAAATCCAACTGAAGAAAATGTTTGGGACACCTAACTAAAATTTTAAAATAAAATTGCAAAGAGCATGTATTTTAATTGCCGTTTTTCCTAAGAACATATAAAGCATGTTGGACAATCTGTCGAATTAAGTCATTGTTATATAAGGTTGTCAAAAAAGTCTTGCGGTATTTTTATTGAATTTTCAATTGTTCATAGAATTGGTTATAATAATGCGATTTAAGTCAAATATGCGCCGTTTTGTTCGATGACGAGTTCCCAACGAGATGCCAACTTCATAATGCCCCTCTTATAGAAGCTCGCTTCCCTATTGTCAAAAAACTCGGAGAGCCAATTTTCACAGGACTCTCTTGTGGCCAACTTCCGACTACCAAGCTCGTTCGCCATGGACAGAAATAGGTGGTAATCACTTGGTGCGAGATCCGGACTATACGGTGGATGCAAAAGAACCTCCCATCCGAGCTCCCGGAGCTTCTGGCGCGTCACCAAAGATGTGTGTGGCCTGGCGTTGTCCTGATGGAAGACAATTCGGCCTCTGTTGATCAAAGATGGCCTCTTCTGCATGAGTGCTGCATTCAAGCGGTCCAGTTGTTGGCAGTACAGGTCCGAATTGAGCGTTTGGCCATAGGGGAGCAGCTCATAGTGGATGATTCCCTGCCAATCCCACCAAACACACAGAAGAACCTTCCTGGCCGTCAATCCAGGCTTGGCCACCGTCTGGGCAGCTTCACCGCTTTTCGACCACGACCGTTTGCGCTTCACGTTGTCGTAAGTGACCCACTTTTCATCGCCAGTCACCATCCGCTTCAAAAACGGGTCGATTTTGTTGCGATTCAGAAGCGATTCGCATGCATCCATACGGGCAAAAATGTTTTTTTGCGTCAAGTCGTGTGGCACCCATACATCGAGCTTCTTTTTGAATCCAAGCTTCTTCAAATGGTTTATAACGGTTTGATGACTCATGCCCAGCTCTTGGCCGATGCTACGGCTGCTACTATGCCGGTCTCTTTCAATCAATTCAGCGATTTTATCGCAATTTTCGACGACAGGCCTTCCGGATATGCCGTATTTTCTCTTTATTTTGCTCCATGTTTGCGACGTGTTAGCGCGTGAAAAGAGCTTTCCAAAAAGCTCTAGCGTGAACCGATGCGACGAATACAACTAGAACTACGCGCTTGCAAAGACAAGCTTGCGGAAATACCGCAAGACTTTTTTGACAACCTTATATATTAGCTCTATTGGGTACTTCATTTGACATATCGGCCAAATGTGACTGATAAAGTTGAGGAAGCAGTTGACAACCATATCGAAAATGATAGTTTGACGGATTTACGGAAACGTGCAAAACTTCCGTTTTCAGATCTAAAAGTGATAAAAATTTAAGTCATCTGTCGCTTAGTTTGTGGCAGCAAAAGTTGCAAATACTATACGTAAAGTATAATTTTAAGGATTTTTATGATATCTTTTGCTTACCTTGTATAATATTATAAAATCTATCTAACTAATATTGAAAACAAATATGAAATGCAATTTTGTATTATATTATTTTTTGTATTTTAGTTACAATTTAATTTACAATATTTATCTAAAAAATATAAAAGATTAACTTTTAACTTCCGAGGACGTCTCCTCCATCCACACCCAGTTTTCCGCTTTTTGTGTGCTGTGCATGCTGCCCTCCATCGCCATCTTTAGGTTTGGGGTTGTTGCACAAAAATAAATAATATTATTTTTGCCGCCACTGTATATGTATGTAAAACGGGTTATAGCGAATAACCTCTGTTTTATTTAATAATGGGATAAGTAAAGTACAGTTTGATATACGTATGCTTAATAATAATGATTAAACGTAATTCAGTAATTCTCACGACGCACAGTGGGGCCATTGCTCATTTTACGTTGCAAAAATCGTAACTTTTGAACCAATGAAGATATTTCAAAAATTTAAAAAGTGTTTGATAGAAAACTCCATAGGCTTTAAAATGACAGCTTTTACAGGGTGGTAGGCCTACAGGGTGATTCATAGTTGTTGGTCAAAGTTGAAAAATATTTTCTGCGCATATTTTGCATGTCAATTCTTAAAAAAAAAAATTTTTTTTTTTGTCTACAACATTTATTTAAATCAAATTTCATTTATAAAATAACAATATTATATTTTTAAAGTACTTTAACTAACCTAATAACATAGAAGGATTGGTCGGTCTTCCTCTGCCCCTGCTAGTTGATGGTTCTGCTTCTATTTCTTCCTCTTCGAACAACGTAAATGCACCCAGCCAGTCTAAATATTTATTTTTGAACTGATAGACTGATCGATTGCAAGTCCGCCATTTGGTGAGTATATTACGATACATAGATTCAATATGCTTTGTCGTATCTGGCTTAACATTGACTAGTGAAATGTTTAATTCTTTTAGAATAGCCAGCAAAAATTCATCTTTGTTTGTATAGCTTCTGAATAGTTCTAAGCATTTTGAATTTTGTAAAGCCATAATTACACTTCACTTAGGGCAGTAACAAATATTTTCTGAATTATATTAAAAAATACTATTCAATTTTAAAAACCGTCAGATATACGTAATGGCTCTTATAAAGTCAAAAACAAACTGACTGACAAGTGGGAGGTTAGGCCATTATATAGATTTTTTTTAAATAGGTAAAAAGCTGAATCCAATTTTTTACCTCCATTCACGTAACTCCAGGACGAATTACATTCCATTCATTATTTGCCTGCATACACCTGTCCAAATTTTTTCAAACAGGTATAAAACTCCCAACATAACGGTTTTAAAAAGGTCATAAAACGGAAGCCTCTAATAAAATAAGTCTAGGACTGATTACAAGCTCAAACTCATTCCATTCATTATTTGCATGCATTTACCTGCATACACCTGACCAAAATTCCCCAAACAGGTACAAAACTTTTAAATTAACGGTTTTAAAAATGTTATAATACAGGTACAAGTCATAATAAGATATTGCATCATGATATTGACAGTCAGCCATGGAAAGACTGCATGTACCTGCATTGCGCTCTTCTTCTTCTACCACCGGTTTTTATTGTGAGGTTGCATTAGTTTTTTTGATTTCATGTAAAGCGGTGCAAGTTGGTGCAGATAAAACTATATACGTTATTTAGAGAAATGATATCTGAAGGGTTTTAAAGTTATTTTATCTTCAAGGATTTTCAATTTGTTTAGCTATCTGGTGCCAAAGTGTGAAAAAAGTTCAAATCTAGTGTTTTTTTTAAAGAATTTTGTTTAAATGGGTCAACCTTTAAAGGTTGTACTACCCACAGTTTTTACTTGATTGTAAAATCTTTTTGGATTCTTAATCTTTAAAAAATTCTCTATCGAATGCTTTTATTACTTTTTTCAAACTCTTACCCCAAAAAAATTAATTATGCTATTTAATCCTTCCTGCTGCCCTAAAAAACACCTGATATGGAATTTTTTTTTGACTTTGGTACCCGATAGCTAAAAAAATTGAAAATCCTTGGGGATCAAATAGCCTTTAAACCCTTCAGATATCATTTCTCTAAATAACGTATATAGTTTTATCTGCACCAACTTGCACCGCGAAAGCTGAGATCAAAAAAAGTGATGCAACCTCACAATAAAAACACACGGCATTAATCCATAGTTCGACCGATTGTTCCTATGGCAGCTATATGATATATTTGTTCGATTTGAACCAAATTTGGTCTGGATATAAAAGACTACCCCAGATTCATAATATGTCAAATTGGTTGAAATCGGACAACAATATCATATAGATGTCATAGGAATTAGGTCAACATATGAAATTCTGAAATTTCACACCGAAAAACAAAAAAAAATTTTTCGACAAAAAAAAATTGTTTTTAAATTTTTTGAAAGTAATTTTTAACAATAAAATCCATAAAAATAAAACAAAAAAAATCAAAAATTTGAAAAAATATTTATTTTTAGGTGCCATAAAATTTATTTTTTTCACAAATTTCACAAATTTCAACTTTGATAGCCCCTAAGTTAGTATCTTGGGGGCGTGGCACTTTTTTTAAACATTAATTTCATAGCTTGAAGAGTTATCTTTTATATGCCTTTTAAATTATTCGATTATCTCATTTGGTTCAAAAGTTACGATTTTTGCAAAGTAAAATCAGCAATGGCCCCACTGTGCGACGTTTCGACTGACTGCTGCTGCTACTGTTGAACGACTGTATATGACTGCTGATATCGATAGCGACAAGACTATCGACCTGCCACCACTGACCGATACCCTTTGGTATCGCCTGCTTGATCCATCTTTCTTACATATTAATAATATAATTAATACCTAAGTCATTATTTACTTCATATTAATATGGGTAACTCGCACATAGACCAATTGCTCGTGCAGACTCCCATCAATTGGCACAACACGAAATGCACAAAGGCAGAGCAGAAAAAAAAAACAAAAACAATTGCAATTGCATTCGTTTGCCGAAACTTATTTCTATGAGCCGACGAAATTTTTCTGCCGCCTCGCAGCAGCGACGCAACGCGTCACACACGAAAATGTTGCGTGCAACATGACATGACTTCGTTCGGTCCGTTTTCGGCCCGTTTTCTGGCTCGACAACGCATGTTTGGCGGAAGCTCGATCGCCGCACTTTGTTTGACCGCAGCTTGTCCGTTTGTGAGCTAGTTTACGAGCGTTTGGCGAGACTCTCGCTCAACAATACAAATAATGCTTTAACTTAATTGACTCTTTGGCTAACTCCGATGAATTAATGCTATTTATAGTTTTTCATACTAGGCAAAACTTTTTTTGTTGTGTTGGACAGAGACCGTAATTAGGTTTTTTTTTTAAATAAATAAAATAATCACCCATTTTTTGGAACCTGGGAAATATGATTAACATCAAAATCTTTCTTTAAGTACAATCTCTGCATTTCCGCCGTGATTTTTAAATTCCTGATCTTTTACGTTTTTCTTAATCATCAATATTTATTTATTTATGTAATTTTATGAAACCTAGACCATGATTATTATTTTTATCAAAACAAAAAAATAACATCATTAACATAACATCACTTTCAATAATACACTGACATGGAATGACCACATAACAAAAATGGTTGGCAGGACGTATGGACTATACTTTATATGACCCAGAGATATGTACCTGAGGGACTACGACTACTAATTCTTAAGGGCTATTTGATACCAACCCTCTTTTTCGGGGTGGAGCTTTTTGTGAACTGTGATACTAGGTGCAAGCAGAAATTAAACGTTTTCTTCAATTATATTGCAAGATATGTTTTTACATAAGAAGGAGAGAACACATAGCAAGCTATTCGTACAATATATATGACCTTGACCTAGAAAAATAGACAAACTTGAGGGCACCAATATTATAATTATAATGGGGGAAGCCTGCATAGCTCATCCATCAACCCTAGTTCTCGCACGAAGTCGAGAATTTTTACCGGGTTGAGGTCTGCTGTGTCCTCCTTGGGTAGGACATGTTTCCCTAGAAAACTACACCCACGTCTAGATAGAGCAGTGCATTCTGCTATAATGTGCATCGAGGATTCCTCCTCGCAATTGCAGAACTGGCAGGTTCCACTGCTTACAATTCCTAACTTAGATAGATGACTCCCCAGTCTACAATGCCCTGTCAGTAGACCGGTGAGTATTCTGAGTCTATTCTTTCCCAATGCGATTGCTTGCTTAAACCGCTTTGGGTTGTAGCTGCCTAGGAGGTATTTAGCATGTCTGATGCGTCCGTCCAATGCAACCTCCTTTTATACGTAGGTACTTCCGGACTGTGTGTCTTCCTATTCCACAAAACGGTTCAGGACCTTTTAGGGGCCAGCATGCACCTAGTTTTTTGGCTAGTTTATCAGCTTCTTCGTTTCCTGCTATATCAACTAATATTACTACATGAAATATTTAATAATTAAGCACCAAAGTATCTGTTCGATAAAATTTACAATTCTATAAGAATAAACATTGTTTTTTAAACAATAATGTTTGCTTAAAACATAAATTAGCCAGCTCAGATAGGCACTTTATTATTCATACTGTTCGCTTGTGGATTCAGTTACCACATAATTTGAAAAGTATTGCAGGCACATCGCAGTTTTGGACAAAACTCACTACACAACTTAGAAACTAAACTAAACTTACTAAAAATTAAAAAAATAATAAACAAAAATATCAACACAAAATGTTTATATATATACCTTACAATAGCATTATTAATAGCAGTATTGAAAATAATAAGAATTATAAGAGCTGTTCTTTCTTTAACATTATTAAACCTAAGTTATCTTTCGTGATTTTGCAAGTAATCTTAATTTTAAGTATGACTTACGCCTTAGACTTACCTTTAAAGTTTATCTAATGTACTTATTTACAATGTGATTTAAATGAAAGTTCTAGTTGGAGTTTAAAATTCATTAACACCATATTACTATACGTTATACAATATCCTAGTAAGGGATAAAATATGGTCTCATGCTCGAATGTGTAAACCAATTTGAATGTAGGTTTATTATTATTTTGTAGTGCTTAAAAGTACGTTTTATTTTACCTTCAATATTATTTGACTGCTGTTACACTATTTTGCAAGCGACTTCATTAGTAAATTAACAAAAAATACCCATGAATCAACCAAATGCCTCTACGTGTTTCACTTTGAATTTATTTTTCCGTTTTCAGTTTGAATTTGTTTAATCTGCCTGCCTTTCTGTGTTTAATTAAAATAAATGTGTGATTGTATAGATAATAAATATTTCAATTATAGAATACAAGAAGATAGGAAACAAACATACATTGTTTTTTGTTTTTTTTTCAAATGTACAATGTCGTTGTCGCTTTTGCATTCGACAAGCAAGAGTTAAGCCAATGGCTTAACTGGCTATGCTTATATTGTGCAACTGAATTATCAAATGATAAAAAATCATATACTTGTGAAGTTCTTTATCAAACGGAACCAGAAACATGGCATATGCATGGCGTTGACATGGAAAGGGGGTTTCAAAAGCTTCCGATTCAGGCGCAAAGATATTTGGGGCTTCAGATTCGAAAGTACATACATACATAACTTTCAAAAGCCTTGTGTTTGCTGGTCTTTTTACTTAAAAATGTAATATTACTCAATCAATTCAGATTGGAAATTTTCTATTGTCTTATACATCCTGACCAAATTTGGTTAAAATCGGTCCCTATATAGTATAGCTGCCATAGGAGCGACTTATCGAAAATTAAGATTTAGTATGAAATTTTTTGTTTCTGGAGATATCACTGTGGATTGCAGTCTACGCTGGTGACGAAAGCATCACTGAACATGTGATTTTTCACGAAAAGGGGAAAGAATGGGAAAACAAGACTCTTAACATTTGATTAAATACACTTCTCTAAATACCATTCCGCATAAAGGTCACGCAATGTAAGTAATATCCCACGAAACTCTAACACATATGGGCATTTCCAGAATCGAGAACGCGACATTCGTACGTCTTTAAATGAAAATAAAAGTTAAAAATGAACATTTTCAAAAATGTTTTTTTACGAGCTTAATGCATTTTATCAACACTCAAAAAATGGAAGTTGATTTTGACTTCATTTTGAAAAATGCGAATGTCAGTTACAGTTGGTGAGTAATTTGAAAGAAAATACTCTTAAACCACAATAAAATAATGTAGTTTTCCATTTAAAGGAATTATATTGATACATTACATTAAATTTATTTATTTTACAAGCTCATTAGTGATTTGTAATGCGACATCGCGCGCGTGACAAGTTTTCCACCTGGTTTGTGCCAAGAATTTGTTCATCAAATTTTATTCGATATATCGAAAACAGCTTGTAAAACTTGTTTTAAACCAAACAATGATTTTTTACAGTGGCAAAAGCATTTAAAAAGACAAGAGTAAGAGAGGGTGACACCAAACGCATGAGCGCCAACGAAATAAAGAGAATGCTTGCTTTATACAAAACATCTGTTAATTGAAATAAAACTCATTGAACTGGGGATTTATCACAAATATGACAACAGAAACTTAAAAAGTTCACTCACTAGCTACAGTGTAATAAATTTATCACTTAATTAATTTATCAAAGCTTCTGAATACCATAAATATTAAATTGAACATATAAATTATTTAAAAAATAGTTTGAACGAAATGGACAAAAACTCTGCCTTAACACTGGGGAAGGAGCCCCATTGTTTTATAGTATATAGAGTTGACATTTAGCGAACAGAAATTTTTCCTGTGTATCTGTCTTTACCGGAAAACCCAAGCAAATGAAAGTTGATTGAACCAAAAAATGTCTATACTAAACTTAATCAAGAAAGATGCCGCTAAAATGGTTAAATTGTTTTATTGCTGCAGCCATATCTAAAAAATATTTTAAACTAATTTGCCGGACACAAAGGAAACTCCGTAAAGAGCCCAGATTTGATTGATTTTAATTTACATTTCAATTTAATGGACTGTCAAGTATCGATTGGAAATCAAGAGAAAAAATGGCAATTTGCTAGTTCCTATGAGAGGTCATCATTTGCATGTACGATAATGATACATTTTGGTGGCCCAAGTGCTGGGCTTTCAGAATGTTGTTCAACTAGCCATGCCCTCGGCGACACCTAAAAATGTTGTGCACTTTTTTACGAAAGCGCAACTCAATTATTTGATGGCACACCGAATAATTGAATCAGCATTTGACATTACACAATGGTTGCCTAACAGACACCGTTGACAGCCCAATGGAAAAGCCGTACCATTGAATTTTTGAAGTCTAATGCCAGTAGCTCTGTCTCTTACATTCCTGTCTTCGGTATGGAAAGTCATTAAAAAAAGAAGTACGTACATACATATACATATTCTAATGCTTACCTCGTAAAGAGGTTTTATTTTGAAGATATCAAAAATTTTTTGAAATTGTCTATGTGTTTGTATAAATATAACTCAGTACCAGGACCAAGAACCGGGGAATTTGCAATTAACATAATTAGCATTGGTTTTCAAACCCAAATCCCATCGGATTTATTTCTCACAGAACCTGGTCACACCATGTACAATTTTATACAAACAAAAAACCGATGGAAATAGGACGTGTTCTATTTCCGCTTTTTGAATTCTGAGTGCTTACACGACACCATCGATTTTTTAAGAAAAAGTTTACGAGTTACATCATTTTGAAAATTGATAAACTTTTAGACTCATTTTATTTTAAGCCGCCAAAATGTGAGATAGAACACTCCATTTTCCTTTTTCCTTTCCCTATATAAAACATATTTAAAATATCCTTTCCAACGATATATAGAGCATATTTGTAGCTTCCGTCGTTTGGAAACTGTGGATTGTCAATTTTAGCGGGCTTAAGCGATTTCCCGCTAGCTAGCTTTTTTTAATTTAAAGTCTTGGAACAAAACAAGCCTACACCCAAACATCTAATATAAGTTTATTCAACAAACAGTGGCATATTGCAATCATAGTAACCAATCTCCGATTCATACATACATACATACATATGTAACATATGTATATATATGTGTTTATAAAGTCGCTCATAGCCTTTTTATATTTGTTATGAGAAATGTATATTTTATTTTTATAATACAATTTAATGCCGCGGGTAAGCGGCAAGTTATACATAAGTATTTCAATCTCATACATCCTACATTAGAAAACAAGTAAAATTATCAATCAAATCATTTAATTTGTACCCTTTGTATATCGTGTAAGATTACCATTGTCTGCCATCATTTCAGTCGGACTGTTTTAAATCTAAAGCAATCTTTTGAGCAGTTTTCAGCAAGTTTTCAGCCTAGTCCATGTCAAACTCACAGCATTGCGTGTCTTTTATTGTATTTAGTTGATTCACACACTCGCATTTTATGATCATTATCACAGTTCATTCAACTCTTTTCACACCATAACGCCAAACATTAACCCTCCCCAGCCCGATAGCAGACATACATATGTGCATGTATGTATGTACAATGTACATATGTAGCAAATCGTCTATTTGCTTTGCTGTGGCCTGTGTCTTAAGATTTTAAAATGTCAATTTTTGTTTAAGTTAGTTATTTCAACCGAACGTGTATTCCCGCCATTCCCCTCACCCGGCCTCTATGGATGGGGTGCATTTGAGCTTTCCTAACAGACATACGCACAGTATTTGATTTGATTTTCGTACGCTAATTCAATTAGATTTATGTGCCATTTGACATATTTTCTCTTCAGCCACGGCGCTCTTCACAGCATATTGAGTGTGAGTTTTGAATTGTGGTCGTGTAGTATCGTGTTTTGGTTTATTTATTCCTGGACATGTCGCTAAATGGGTTTTCTTGTTTGCTCAAAATCAGATCAAGGCCAATAAATCAACACTCAATTCGATTTGTGTGCGCCAGGCAAATTGATTTGCTAGCAAACAACAGTAAGCGACACTTTTCTTTTGACAGAGGTGGAGGTTGCGCCTAGAAAACGTTGACGTTGTGGGGGGGGGGGATATAAGATAATGTGAGTGTTTAGTATCCGCTGTTGTCTACCCCAATTGATGACAATTTACAGAAAACAGACAGTGACAGCAACATTAACAGTAAACAAGACGAACATCATGTTAATAACAAATCGCAAACAGGCTTTTGAAACGAGTTAAAACGGAAATTATTAACTTCTGTAATGATTTAATGGTAGCCAACTAGCTCTGGGGTGCCAGGACCAGCAACCAAAGAGGCGACTGAACTAACGACATATGTATGTATGTATCTCGGAACAGGCAACATCAACAGCAACAGCACAGAGGCAAACTGTGTCACACACAACAAATAGTTAAGAAACCTGCCTGGCAGACTGTTTGACTGTTTGAGAAACAAGCAGGGTAGCTCTTGTTAAAGCTGTTTAGATATCACGTATACGCCCTGTATAATTTAACAAGCAATGCAGGCACAGCTTCAACAACAACAACAACAGCAGCAACAAGTCAACTCGACTGCAAGTCATTAAAAAATATGTCAATCGGTACATGGGTAGTCAATTCAAATAAACTCGACACTCGACATTCGACGTGTGACTCGCTTGGACTCACTTGACTCTTGGCTGATTTGCTCTTGCTCCACTTGCTCGCATCGACGGCCCTGCTCCGTTTCCCTGGCCTTGAACGTGGCCATGGGCTGGCCCGGCCTGAAGCTGATTCTCATTCCCAGTTTTAATTCTCAGTCACTGAGTACTATAAGTGATGCTGCTGATTGTGATTCGTCTTTTTGCACACTCGTACGTGTATTTACGCATTTTGGCGCGTTTAATTGATATTGACATTTGTCGATCATAATTCTGTTTCTTTGACACTTGGCTTGCTTATTGAAGTAATTGAATTTCCATTGTTGCAATCGAGCTTCTTATACATATATCGTATCATTTTATCATTGTAAAGTTCACCAATAGCAAAAGAACAAATTAAAAATCTTTAGTCGAGCGCGCTCGACTCCGAGATACTCTGCGCCTGTGGCATACAAAATTTAAAATAATCTTGAACGGTCGGTCCATATAAGTATGTATATAAGGAGTCTACACACCAAAATTGCACAAACTTTTTATACTGCATATACTCGCCTACTGACAACAATGTTGATTTAATTACAAGTGCTTAGCAATTCAAATTGATATCGAAAATTTGTCTACTGCATACCGTCGTCGAAGACGTAACAATGGCAGTGACAACATTGATAACAATGGCGACGACAACGACATTGACAGTCGTTGAAAATAAAAATTAAAAATAAGTGAAAATTCTGTCAAGCAGATATCGTACTAAAGAACAAATTTCACTGTTGAACTTGAACCCAGTAATAATATAACATAACATTTTACATGTATTGGTTTTTACTTATTGATGCCCTTATTGAATCCCTACGGGGAAATCGGCTAACGCATGTTAAGCTTTTATATCTGAGAAATTAATATATATGTATGTATGTATGTATCTGCACTTAGAAATTATAATTCTCAACTTGCACCTCTTGAAACAGCTGAATACCGAGAACTGCTCCTTGCACTCTTGCAACTGTTTTGTGAGTTACTAAATGGAGTTTATGTTAGTTTGTTATTTGGCGTGATTCCTATGTACTTGTACTATTAAGTTTAAAGATTGAAATGAACAAAAATTGTTGGCTACTTAAACTAGAATGATTTATCCATATATTATATCTATATATATAAAATTATATATATAAAACTCTTTGTCCTGACTCACTGACTAAGCATCAACGTGCAGCCCAAACGGTAAAAGATAGAAAGCTGAAATTTGCACACAACATAGGTGAGATAATTTCATCGTGCAATAAGACGGCTTTTTGCGAAATTCCACCTGTAAGTGGGTCAAAATCAAGGTCAAAGGTCACAGAATTGCTTAGTATGAAAAACTTTTTGTTTCTTAAGATATCTCAACTAACACAGATTGTATGTTTAGGACTATCCTTTACATTCTGACCGAATTTGGTTAAAGTCGGATGACTATATCATATAGCTACCATAGGAACAATCAGATGCAAAATAAACTTTAGTATGAAAATCTTTTTTGTTTCTTAAAATATCTGAACCAAACTCACAGATTATATGTCTGGGACTGTCCTTTACATTCTGACCAAATTTGGTCAAAGTCGGATGACTATATCATATAGCTGCCATAGGAACAATCGGATGCAAATTAACCTTTAGAATCAAAAACTCTGTTGTTGTATGAGATATTCTTACAAAGCTCACAAATTAAATCTTCTTGCTAAATATTGACTTTTTCCTCAAATTTAGCTTTTTCCCGCCAAATTTAGCTTTTTCCCGCCAAATCTGGATTTTTCCCGCCAAATCACTAAATCTGACTTTTAGCCAAAGTTCAATTGCAAGGAAGAAACATTAATACCGCGGACAGCGGAAGTTTAATATTTCCGTTTTTTTTAACAAAAAATGCTATGTTATATAAATTTCTTAAAGCGGACTACTAAGGACCTTCTTTTCAATTTTTCGAGCGAAGCGAGCAGGGGGCGGAGCCCCCTATTATTTATAAATAATAGTAAATATTTATTAATTTAACATCGTACAAGTTGTGAAAAGCGTATGATTACAAAACAAATGAAACCGCATAATATAGTTAAGTTAATCCTAGGATTGGCATTACAACTTGATTAAATTGACTTACTGTTTTTTTTTTTGTTTTTTTTTTTGCGAAAAGCGAACTTGAAATACGATTTTTGTTCTCAGTTTTGGAAATTCCTTTAAATATGGAAAACTTATTTATTTCCTAAGTGTGCTGTATGTCTGTATATGTATGTATGTATATGTATGCACCGCACTGAAATTGTAAGTGGCTGTAGGTATCGCAAGTCCAACAGACGGAAAATTGTTCAGCGTCTACAGAGTTGCGATCCCATCCCATTCCATCCCATGCCCACTTACCTTAACACCAGCCGTCTCACAGCTCACACTGTTGTATTTGTATTTGTATATGTATTTGTATTGGGCTTGGGTTGGGAACTGGCGCTGGTCATTCACATCGTTGCTTGCATTGTGCGTGCAGAAATTTAACAATTGCTGAAATTGAAACTTTTGCAGCTCGGTGTAAAGTCTCGCAAATACAAAAAAAAAAAACAAAAAAAAATAGATATGAAAATGAAATGCGCACACGTTGCTGTCGTCATGCCTGTATTGTTGTTGTTGTTGCAGTACAGTTTGGATGCTTAATATGACAATGCACTTTGGTTTCTGGGAGTGCCAGCTTTAAGACATTCAACTTGCAATTTTTCGTTTTATTTGAAAAAGTATAATAACCAAGGCTGCAAACCGATTCTGAACCTTACCTCGTTGAACAGGTTCGACTCGATGTTTTGGGCCAACCGAACCTTCAGAATTATCTTCCCCTTTCAAGCCAGAGCCGGATAACTTTCTTAAAAAAGTTTGTTTGGCTTAGAATAAAAAAAGTTACAAAGCTCTATCACCTCGTCTGTTGGTGCTGATCAAGAATATACTATATACTTGAATCTGCGAAGCATCTTTCTGCCTGTTACCCGCATACATAGTCCAGGGTATAAAAATTTAAAATTATTTGGTTTTTTGTTTTTTACATTATTTTCACGCAAATGAAATTTCATCGATTTCATATAGCCCCTGCTCCTTCACGATGTGTATGTAATTGTTACTGATTTCTAGTACACATTTTGAGAGAGTCCCCTTTTTAAAACTGGTGACTGCTTTGCGGTTTCTCTTCGGAGATTCGCTGTGATTTACAAATAATCATTTCAATACCGAATTTCTTATAAGTTTCAAATTCATTTTTTGGTCCACATTCCCCAGATCTTCTTAATGTCTGAATATACATACATACATCCATATATCTATCCGTTTGTGCTAATGCACTGTCGACATGCAATTTTATTCAACTATCACGATTAAGTGTGCTTACTGCCTCTGGCCCACAACGTAGCATATCACCCATTTTTCTCTCCATGGCAGTTTGAAGACCCATCCAATAAGTTGTCGTTGATGAAACTGTTGCAGCATCGTGGGAATATTAGCAAGTGGTGCTCGTACATAAGGATTCGTGCAATTATTCAATTTGTGGCCGCAGCTCATCGCAATCTAACTCCACATCACCTATACGCCCCGTAAATCAAATAACCAGGGAGAAACTCTATTATCGCGAAGCTGAAGCATTAATGCTCTTCTAACAAATGGAATTGCTCGATGTCGAAACAAGAATCTTTCGCTATTTTCGGAAACTATTGAAATTAACTGTTGTGTTTAATTTATAGTTTTTCCAAACAAGTTCTTCGTGAAAATCAACCTTCTTCAAGAGTATAAGAGAAATACTTTAAAACATAATAATGATTTGTTCATGTGCTGAAACTTATTAGTTTGCAACACAACAATTAATCCATAATGAGGCATGCCTAGCAACCACTTTATTTAGACAGTGAAGTTGTGAACTGTCATCGTAGCTGGTGTAGCCTGTATCCGAGTCTAATAGCATTGCAATGCATAATGCGAAATTGAAACGAGGCAAATGAATTGTCTTGTGGCTCTTTGACTAGCTCATTTAAGTTAAATTTTCTACACACCTTTTTCTTGGATTAATGAGTACGGCTGAAATTCAGCGTTAGCAACTTCCAACATATTATTTAAATGAACATTTCAAACAATACATATGTATGTAAATGCAGTTACCTTTCTCTATATTTCATAATGATTTGACAAGATGGAATAACTAGAAGCGTCATTGCCTTTTACTGCCATTACGGACATTTGGTATATCCTAAGCCCATTACAAACGAGAAAAATGGGTTAAATAGTTCTGTGCAACCCCATAAATTATATATACTCTTGATCAGTACTAAAAGCCGAGTCGAAATAGCCATGTCTGTCTGTCAGTACGTATATAAGCCTGTCGAGCTCAAGGAACACAGGAGCTAGAAACATTAAATTTGGATACCAACCGCAAATCAAGTTTAATTTTATTTTATTTTTATTGTGGGGAACCCAGGTTCAAAACTAAATCGGAATATAAAGCAATCAGTCAGTCAAGTCTAGTGTGAATGATATTTTAGTAAATGTATTCACACACATTTATAAAGACAGTCACAAAGCGATAGAAGTAGAAACGTTTTGGGGTATTCTTTTTAAAGGTTTTCCTTGTTTGTGTATACATATTTACCTTTGGGATTTATGAGATTAGTTGCAGACACGCATACATACATGCACACACACACACATACTACGTTCACATTTCAATGAATTCGTGTATGTGTGTCTGTATGTTGTATGTACAGAAGTATGTATGTATGTACATAGTATCCATAAGTTGACTGGAGTTCACAAGGACTGCAATTGCGTCAATGGCTGCAAATGAAAGCAGTTTGAAATTGTACTAAACGAAACTGGAAGCATGTGAGAACGCTTTAGTTAAGTCTTGACTATAAGATATCCGCTACTCAATTTGAATGTTGTCTAATTGCATCTTCGAATTTTAATATATATTTTACCGATCCCGGTTAAATGGGATAACTAAAAAAAATATATGGGGACTGCTCAACCTCCTTCAATCTGTAGCATTGAGACAAATATAACATACCCTTCTTCTGCACAAGTAATGGGTATAAAAATGTATTACTGCTCACAGCGCCACCCATTGATAGTGTTAGGAGAAAGAAAAAATAAGGGAGCAGTATAGAGAAAGAGAAAGAGAATGGAAGAGAGAGGACATAATGTTTAAGCCAAGCTAAAGTAACAATTGGACAAAAGATAGTCAACAGTCGTTGATGTTATCGTCGACATAACGCACAAAACTTTATTTTAAGTGCAGCCAAATGGTGTTTAGCATTAGACCATTGACATCACCATCACCACCAGAATCACCACCCACATGCATCTGTATCTGTATCTAACTCTGTATCTGTGTCGGGCATGTTAGCAGCGGTCATCTCTCAACAATAATGACCATCAGTGACGCTGTCATTGGTAGAGAAGTTAAACGAGAAAGAGAAACAAAGTTCGGTCTGTTGACATTTACCAAATCTGTTTGATAATGTTACGATTGGTGGCATACAACTGTCGACCAAATCTTAGAACGAGGTTTTATTTGCAGATGACAGATGAAAACTTTGTCGAGAATTAGAGAAAGGTAAAATCCTTGCTGCTCCTATCTTAAAAATATCCACGTTTAAATTATTTCGATTCTACCGGGATGTTATCTTTTAAACAGACATCGGACTTACAGTATTTTTACGAGCAATGAAACTGGTAAAAAAAACACACCTAAACTTACATGTGTGAACGGCGTACTATGTCTCGTTGGTCAGTATCTTGAATATCGTTTGATTTCCTTAATATAAATACTCAAGAGACAATAAAAATGTTTTTTTTTTTTTGGTTTTTAGATTTTCAAGGATTATCCTTGTTTGAAGTTGATTGAGAGTTGTCATATGAACTAAAAAGCACGCGAAAAATCTTTGCAACTTGCTGTGCAAATTGTGTTTGTCTTTATAAAAAAAGTGTTACGATGGATAAAGTTAATAAAGTTATTAAGAAACCTTTTTAGGAAAGATAGGTAGATAGAGTTAGTCGAGTACACTCAACTGTAGCCAAATCTACCATGAGCTGTTCGATTTGGACGATCTGATCGGGTGTGAATCAAATCAAATCAGTCAGCAGGTTCGATAATGACTCGTTACCGGACAAAAAACGACTGATCATAAGGATTCGTCATGATTTCGGGCGATGAGATTCGTTCGATTCGCGTCGATCGCTCAAACCAAATATTATATCGGGTACGAGTCAACGTTCGAACCTGATCGAACACTTATTATCCATTCTCTGACACACACTTCTAACCCGACTGAAGCTTGCACTGCCGGCGAGTTTTCTTTTTTTTTAAATATTGCTCGCACATTTGAATCGAGCCGTTGTAGTCCAGCTCTAAAGCTGGTTGCAGATTTTGGTTAAGATCTTCAAGCTCAAAGTTTCGTGCGTATGGCTTGTAGTCTATTTTGTGATTTTAAGAAAATGCATTTAAAATTAAATATATTTTGTATAAATTTAACAAAAGTTTTCTATTCTATTTGTTTGCAGGTAACTACACTCAACTGCATGCTGTATCTACACTACTCTATATAAGTAATAATTGAATAAACACAATAATAAATGCCACTACGTCTGTAGCGTATGTGTTAGAGGTAAGCGCAAAATAAAGATACTGCAACAGCGGTAATTCAGCAAGATTGATAACTTAATGCCAATGAAAATCAGTGAAACACACCGCACGCTACACCAGACCTCCATTTTAACTATCAAAACGAATGTCCCAACACTTTCTCTTCTTTCATTGATCATTTCTCAGTTGACACTCTCACAGAGTCAATAGTCAACAACCAGTAACAAAACTACAACGAGAGAGGAGAACTGTTCACAGTGGTTTCGCCTGACTGCGCGACTTTTGCCGACTTTATTAGCAAATCCCAAAGATACCAATATAGAATTGCACAAATTGTTTTTCTTTGAACCGTTAATAACTAGTGTTAAAGGCAAAATACAGCATTCGAGGAAGCCCGACTTCTCAGAGTCGATAAGAGTTAGCGCCACCAATCTATGTACAAGGTGGCGCAAAAGAAGTCACCCTATTGGAAGATGCTCTCATTTTTGCAAATGGCCGCCAATGTCAAATCTGTTTTGACATTTGTGGACTAGACAGATACAGAATACAAGTGAATAAGCCATGGAGCGATACACTCCCCAAGAACGCAGAATAATTGTAATAATGTAATAATAATAACCGCTTTATCTCTCGTTTTTGATATTTGCACTGGCCGGCCAGATCACCCGAATTAACCATTCCAGACTTCTTTTTATGGGGTTTTTTTAAAGTCGCAGGTTCACGTCAACAAGCCGCAAACTCTTGAAGCCCTTAAGGAAAATATTCGCCAGGAATGCGAGAACCTGTCGCCCGAAGTTCTGGCAAAAGTGATGGAAAATGCCATAAAACGGGCGTATGGTCATGAGCTCTGGCAGCGAACACTTGGCCGATGTCATCTTCTCGCCTAAACCAATAAAATTCTTAAGGTTCGAATAAACATAATCAAAAAACAGAATCAAAATTTTTCATTTAGAAAAAAAATGAGAGCCAAACCACATCGGATGACTTCTTTTGCGCCACCCTGTACAAATGGAATATGAGGGGATGGGGAAATGGCGCAATAATGGCGAAAATATCAACATTTTGAGCAATTCTGTTTCAGAAAATCTATTATAGCTTGGCGAATTATTGTCCGATTGTAGAAAATGGACACACGTTTTACTCGTGAAAATATGTTATTTTTAAATAAAAGTACAAGTCTAAGGGGTTTCTAATAAAATAGTGTTCAAAAACATCACCAAAGTAAAAAAATGTAAAAAAAACACACAAAAAATTTATTAACATAGAAAATACTCCAATATAGGAAATGAAACCTGTTAAGTCATGTATGGCACGTTTAAAGACCTAAGTTTCTTCTTTCTAAAACTTTTAAGAAAATGAAAATCAGTGGATATTTGACGAAGCTATGGGCGTAAAAGTTACCGTATGTGCGAAAAAACGGTTTTTGTACAGTTATTCAAAATTTCGATGTGATTCAAAAAATTCTAGTATGCCATAAAATTCTATTTAACTATACCTACAACCTACGCTATGTCCCATCCCAGAAGTTTTGTTTTGATTTTTTTTTGTCACAGTGTGTAATTGTCGTTTTCAAAACGTGTGCTGTAGAGTCGTCGGATTTGAAAATAAATGCCATTTAAAGCATTAAAATAAACAACTAAAATTATGAACTGAAAATCAGAATAATGTTGAATATTTTTAGAACCATTTAACATCACTACTTCTAGTTTAAATAGTTAAAGTATTTTTTAAAAGAATTTCTTTAAAAGCATCTAAAAAATATTTTATTAAAAACGAAACCGAGCTGTTCTGAGTTCCACTTTAACTTTTGATATCGATACCAACTCACGCAATGGAAAGCTGCTGAGTTGCTTCAATTAAACAAAAAAATTCAAACAACGAAGCTTTAGTCAAATTTTTCTTTTACCTGCTATATTCAACCAGAAATACTTAAAATTAATTTTCGAAACGTTTTCGAAACCGAGTTCGAAAAGTAAAAACAAGCCTATTTCGATCGGAATTGGGAACAGCAAATAGTAAAACGTTCGTTTTCGTTGCGTTTTTACTTTTTGAAAACGTTCGGAATTCGGAACAGGACTGAATATATAAATTTGTTAAACCGGACAAATCAAGACCTTCTTTTCAATTGGTCACAATAGTCCAATGTTGTGCTCGCAGATCAAGTTCAGCAAACACAAAGATGTCCATAATTTGCATTATTTCCATTTCAAAGGGTACAGTCCAACTTTAAGACCGAAAAGCTGCTAAACTATTTAAGTTTCGATTTTTCATTGATATTCTTTTTCTGTTAATAACCCTTGAAGCTAAGAAAAACTTATACTATTGACATTTTTCATGTCACAGTTTCGTGCATTCACTTGGATTGACGCTAAATGACTGATTGTGATTCTAATGTTGCAGCTTCTTCTTCTATCAATTATGATATATCATAAGCTAATTATATTTAATGTTTAGTGGGTTTGCTCATGCTGAAAGTATAGTTTTGAGGTGAATCACAAAAATGGGGTCTCGTTCAACGATTGAACAGTGGAAATCGATTCCTTGAAGCTTAAATAATGGTTATACTCATTAATGGAAATTTGTTCATTAATTGTCTCTATAAAATCCTTGCGGATGAAAGCAATCCAAACTTGGGTAACTTATAATTTCCTGCGATAATTATAATTAAAATAATGGACTTCCTAACCCATTAATATAAGGGTTTGTGCAATTGTTAGCTACTGTCCATTATAATTTTGTCAAGAACAAACGGCATTAAATCAAATGCAATTTTGGCAAATCTTAAAGATTGCACGCTCTTTTGTATCTGCCTCGTATGTGCCTCCGTGTGTGTGTGTGGGTGTGTGTGTGTGTTTACTGCGTTTGGTTGTTAGTGTGTCCTTCGCACACATGGGGCAGATTTAATTGCAATTCAATTACTTAACATCAGGCATAACACATACACATTTATTAAATTGCATACCCCAAACAACGTCTAACTGAATAGGGAGTGATATACTTACATTTCTGACAAGGAATATATACTAGACACATGCAGGATATCGAATTTGAATTAACAAATTATTCTTATCCACAACGCTCTTAAAGTAATTTTATTATAGTTATTGTGTTCTTAATATGCTTTATGTTTTTATTTATCAATAGATAATACATATTTTGGTTGTCTAAGAACTGATAGATGTTTTTAAGGTTATTTGGGGCGCTGATACCAAATCCGTACTTGGTTTTTTTTCTATCAGCTTGACTTTTCGCGATATTCCGCTTTGTCCTTTGAACTTTTATTGGAATATCTTGAAAACGGTTTATCATATTCAGTTCAAAAAAATCTCCAATGCTCGTCAGCAATATTATCTTAAAAAATTAATTTTTCAAAAAAAAAAAAAAATGTCAAATTCAAAAAAATAAAAATTTAACAAATATCACAGTTTTGGTCTTGAAACATTTAGTTAAACATATTTCGAATGAAATGAGCGTTATTTCATGGTCATCGCACAAATGTAGAAATTATGAATAAGGGAACAAATTTTTTGTTAATTACAAACTGAATATTATTTTCAATGTTATTTGGGACGCTGAATCCAAATCAGCTCGACCTTTCGCGATATACCATTGTGTAACTTATATTTTATTTTATTTATTTTAATTACTCAGCCATTTTTTTTGTAACTATATTGAAGTTTATTACTGGTTTGGGGTCGCTGATTTCAAATCTAATCTAAATCTAAATCAATTTCTCCATCAGCTCGCATTTTTAAGTTACAGGTACCAATCGAATCTTTGACTTTATTCCAAAAATTTAAAGTTGATAAAATCATAACTTTACTCCTCCTAAAAAAACTTAAAATTAAATACAGTTGAACTTCCATAACTTGAACTTCTATAACTCGAATTTCTCTCTAACTCAAGCTAAATGAGTGGCAGTAAAATAAAAAAACTTGAGAAAAAGAACTCTACATGTCGAATATCTCCATAACTCAAACCTTTTCTTTGGATATTGCTGATTCGAGTTAGGGAAGTTCGACTGTATGTTTCTAAAAAACATGAGCACAGTAACTGCACATTATATAAGGTTGCCCGGAAAGGTATTTCCAATTTTCATACAGACGGTGTTGATAATTTTTTTGACCCGCTTGTGACTACTTAATTGTATTTATTCTTTTGTCAGTTATAAGCTGTCACTTTTAACTTGCTTTTGAAAAAAAGTTCGCGTTATTTTGTTTACATTTCTTTTTTGGGCGCCAATTTTAATATGGTGCCCACAAAAGAGCATTTTCGTCATATTTTACTTTATTATTTCCGTAAAGGCAAAAACGCAGAGCAGGATGCTGAAAAGTTGCGTGATTTGTATGATGATAAAGCCTTAAAAGAAAGACGGTGTGGAAATTGGTTTATCGAACTCCGTTCTGGAGATAAAAAAAAAAGAGAAATGTAAACAAAATTTCGCGCATTTTTTTTCTAAAGCAAATCGGCAAAATCGGCAATTACTTTCCGGGCAACCCAATATTTTGCAAAAACTTAGAATACTCTTAGATACAGGCACAGCTTAAGTAAATAAATTTATGCGAAAAAAGATTGAGAGAGCCCTAAATAGTTCAATTTTAAGAAATAAATCCATTTAAAAATGACGCGCATTACGCAACAGCAATCACAATAACAATTTTAACAGGTCGAAATCTGCGTCGTAAAATTATCGTAGCACCATACAGAACCGCACTATAATCATATA
The DNA here is from genome assembly GCA_037043435.1 of Drosophila suboccidentalis. Taxonomy (NCBI): domain Eukaryota; kingdom Metazoa; phylum Arthropoda; class Insecta; order Diptera; family Drosophilidae; genus Drosophila; species Drosophila suboccidentalis. The sequence goes on along the minus strand of JBAMBK010000298.1, from coordinate 67,524 downwards.
AAATACTTATGTATGTATGGTTACATGTACATGTTCATTATTGTGCTTTTATGTGTGTTGGTCTTTTTTAATGTTTATCGTTGTCAACTGATTAAGTTATTATTATTATAGTTTATGTTCAAATTGACCTGTGGCTGTGGTCAGTGGCAACTTCATGGCCCAAAAAATTAATGTGAAAATCGGACACCTGAGTGGCTTTTAATACCCCGTCTAGGACATACATACACTCAGAGAAAAAAAACAAGATTTCCGTACTTAAGTAGCGAATATTCAAATACAACTCAAAGGCTGACTTCGTTCGGAACTTTCAAAACTGAGTGCAAAAATCAAATTTTAAGTTTGTGTTTATAATTCCGAAAACATTAGAATTAGAATTTTCTGGGATTAGAGATCCTGGGAAATAAATAAATAAATATAGGTGGGCATCGCAGACTATTGGTCTGGCTTAAGGTCAGACAGCCGAGTTTTAGCTGTTTTGTTTGTTTGCTTACAGTGCGGTTAAAAAGTTCACGACCTCCAAATCAGGAAAAAAAAGGTATGTCCAATGTACACACGATTGCGGAGGCATACTGCATTCGAAAAAATAAAAAGAGGAACTAGCTGGCATTAATGCCTTTATCGTCGGTCCTCGAGGCACCAAAAAAGCGGCTTAAAATTTACAGTTGTGTTACCCCATAACATTAACATTGCATCACAAAAATGGCTGTATCTCCTAAACTATTTCGAGTTTTATAAAATCCTTTTGGGGCAATATTTTTAAATATCTAAGCTAACGAAATATGCAAATTGAAAATAAAGAAATGTCTGACCTAGAAGACTCACTTAATTGTCAATATGTAAAATTCAAAAAAAAAAAAAAAAAATACAACTTTTAATACAGTTGCATATAGTACATATCGATACGCTCGGTACTCAGCTGTTTCAAAAGATGCCAGCTCGATGTCCACCTTGTGCGGCAAGAATCAGTTGAGAATTCGAAGGCGCAAGAATGCCAAATGTAACTTGAACAAATCCCAAAATAACACTGTTTCTAGCTCAAAACATGCTCATATTTAAATTGATTTTAATCTTAAAGCATACTATGTTAGATTAAGCACACAGCAATCATTAATTTTCCGAATGAGATTTAAGTATAAAACACACATTTGTTCTTAACATTTATAAAAACAATAAGGTATAAAATCAAGTACAAACATTTTTAGTTTTAGGAAATCATATTTTTCTGAGTGTATGTACGAGTATATTAACTTTGTGCAAATGTGTGCGAGCAAGACAGAGCTCGCTATCGGTTGAGCGCGTTGGGCGAGAATTTTTGCTCAGCGATTATGCATGCATATGTATGTATGTAAGTATGTACATGTGAATTTAAATGCGGAAGTATGCACATACATACGTATGTGTGTATCTACAATACATATTTGTAAGCAATCGCGACTTATATTTATAAGTATGTATACACTTGTATGTACATATATCCTGTTTACAATTAATATTCTTTAATATTAATTAAACTTTTCACACAATTAATTCATGAAATTTGTTATTTTGGATCCTGCATGTTGGATTTCGCCAATCTATGTATCATACTCACTTCATAATGACGTTTATTGCCAGAAATCTGTGTTCAAAGTTATTCCGCTAAGGATCTCTTTGACCAATATCCAGTAAAATCTACAAATCAATTTCAGATAGCGACATGATGTGACATCTAAAAATTGTCATAATTCTTTATCATAGCGACTGGTATAGGGCATGTTAATAACATTGCGTTGGCTAATCACCTCTATGCTCGCATGATGTTTATTACCAAAACTTTTGACCACTCTACGCTCAGAGTCGCAGGCAGCTCAGTATAGTACAGTCAGCTCAACCATTTGTTTAATTGCAGCTCAAAATGTATTGCGATGCAATTTCCTTACTTTGTGAATGATAGATGCGATTCACATGTACTAACACCATCACATTCCCTCACACTCGCACACGCACACATGTAAAAAAGGCGATTCCCGCTTACTTGCTTCGCTATCCGTTGCATTGCCTGTATTACTTATTCCTTTTGGCCCCTCTCCTCTCCGACAATGCAGCGCGATTGCTCTGAAATGCATGCTGTAAGCACGGCATGCAAATAATGTTAATTTAAATGCGAGTATCATCGACAGCAGCAGCTACATACGTGTATACGTAGTACACCAATACCAACACCATCATGACCAACATGGCCGACATCGCCACTATCACTGCCATCAGGAACAGCAACAAATAAAAGCACGCACATACACAGACACAGTACGCTCACAACAACAGCAATCGACAGCCAACAGACTCGAGGATAGCGATGACGCGTGCAATTTACTTTGTGGTGGCTGCCGACGATACCCTGTATCCCCAGTACTTGAGGGGTACTGTCAGCATGTCCGTGTCAGGGTGACAGCAAGTCATAGAGAGGATTCCTCTGCAACGTAATGCACACTCTATGACTTATACAATTTCTATTCTATGACTGTGATATAAAAAAATAAAATCATTTTTACAATTTTCAGCAATTGCGAGCGATTGCAAGAAATACTTTTAAGTATAAGTATACATATACACGGACTGTAGTTTTTTGGGCCTAACATAGCCATTGCTTGCATTGGCGTTGCTGTTGTTGTTGTGTTACTTTTGTTTGAAGTGCTAACCAAATTACACAAAATTTAAAGCACAATTAGATTTAGTTGCATGAAGTCACAACAAACTGCAGCCGTGCTCAAGTATAATCGTCACATAAGTGTGTTTGTGTGAGTACGCGTTGACATGCTACACAAAGTCAAGCGATATTCGGGTCACAGCGACAGCTGCGAAATACAAGAAAATGAAATAAAATAGATTTAAAAAATAGTAGAATTTTTAATTCAAAGTATTAAAATTGTTTAACGCTTTGTCGCTCACTCTCCCGTCGGTTGATAGAAGCCCAGCTTTGAAAAAACAACAAAGCGTCGCCACCCGAAGCATTTTCCTTCACTATGATAAAAGATAATAACTGATATAGTCTTCCACAAGATAATGGTAAATTTTCAAAATATCACTTGAATGATTTGCGTAACTGTTGAGACGTGGCAAAGAAGCAAATCTTGCGTTCCTCTGACTCTGTTTGATTTTATCAAGCACAAAAAGGCTCCGCCCCCTGCTCGCTTCGCTCGCAAAATTAAAAGGATGGTCTTTAGTTGTCCGGATTAACAAATTTATACAATAAATTCTTTTTTGTAATGTTTTTCCCTTGCAATTGGACTTTAACTCAAAGTCAGATCTATTGATTTTTCGGGAAATAGAGTGAGATTTGGCCGGAAAAGCAAAATTTGGCGAAAGTCTCAAAATTTAGCAGAAATAGTTAATCTGTGAGTTTTGTTCGGATATCACTGCGAACGGCAGTCCGCGCTAGTGACGAAAGCAACACGAAGGTTGCGAAAGGCGACTAGCAATATATACAGGAAGAATGGAACATTTGCTATGACTGTCCTACCTTCAAAGTTTTTTTTTTAAATAAATACACCCAGCGACAAAAAAAAAACCGCACTCTGCCATTACATGAATTTTTGTCTTCTCTAGCTCATGGTTTCCTCAAATGTTTTTCTATTCTTATAATTTTAATTTTTGAGAGTCCCTCTGATTGTTTACTTCACATAACGTGTCATTTTCGGTGTCTCAGTTCCTAAAAGCACATTTTGGTGAACTTTTTCTTAGAGGTCTTTAGAAAATATGGCTAAAGGAAAGCAACTGACCCTGACTGAAAGAGCAAAAATTATTGCATTGGCTGAGCAAAGTGTGACAATTCCTAAAATTGTGGATAAAACTAAATTCAATGAAAGCTCAGTGAGACGATTTTTGCAAAAAATTTTGTGATCCTGGAGGATTGGAGCGGAAGGAAGGATCGTGCAGAAAAAAATGCACAAGTGTAGATCGAGATATTATGAAGACTTACCTCCAATATCGTTATAAAAATGCTGTTGAGATAGCGTCTGAAGTGCAGCAACGTTATTCAAGGGATATTTCGGCTCGAAGTATTCAGCGTCGTCTAAAGGATATGGGATTAATGGCAAGGACACCTGCCAAAAAGCCACTTCTAAATCTTCGAATGAAGAAAGCTCACCTAAATTGGGCGAAGGATAAGCAAAATTGGGGTGAATCTGAGTGGTAACGAATTATATTCTTGGATAAACCCAAATTCAACCTTATTGGACGCGATGGCTTCCGCACAGTTCGCCGTAGAACAGGAGAACTATATTCCGAAAACCGCTGCGTTGCCACTGTAAAGCATTCGCCTTATATTATGATATGGGAATACATATCGAATTTAAAACTGAATCGCTTTTAATGCTTCAGGGAATAGTTAATGCAAAAAAGTATAAAGAAATTTTTCTCAGTAGACTTGTGCCTAGTATTGAATCCGTTACTGAGAGGAAACAAGTACCCATATTTTAGGGCAATTCTGCACCTTGTCATCGGGCGCGATCTGTAAGTAAGTCTTTGACTCTATGCTTGTTCAATAATTTTTTTAGTTACTTTTGACTATTCTTAAACGACAGATAACCATTTCAAGGGCGGAATTGGGTATTAAGTCCTCAGATTGGCCAGTTAACAGTATGAGTGCGAAAATAATAAAGCGGAATTCAAAAACTATGTTTGAATTAATAAAAACTATAGAAAAAGTATAGTTTGAGGATATAACGGATGAAAATCTGAAGGCTTCATACGATTCAATGCGAAATAGGGTCAAATGTGAAAATAAAGCCAAAGGCGGTACCACAAAATATTAAATAAATATTAATTAAAAAAAAAAAATACCGAATGGAATTATTTTTGTCATTAGTCTCTTGTAAATAGTGTTAACCAATAGAAAAAAATTTGATTTGTATGAATACATTTTATTTATTATTATTTAATTTATTTTCAACAGGTGAAAAATCGTATAAAAAATTTAATTTCAGAATAATGTTTGTTTCTAATTTAGTGAGTGTAAAATAAAAACAAAATTATGTGATTTTCTTAAAAAATGATTAATATACAACCCAAAAACAAAAAAAATAGGCGAATAGAATAATATTGGAGGGGTCCTCTGATGAGAGACGGCAAACATTCACGATATGGCAGAGTGCGGTTTTTTGTTTTGTTGCTGGGTGTAGGTAAACAGCCACAGGTGAAATAAGGTATTTTTTTTCCACATTTTAGCGTTCGTAAAATTTGCCGTTCTTTGATACATGACACAACAAATTTTACCGGTGGGCTTATAAGATATTACCTGTTAACTGAATATATACGTTTTATTTAGAATTGGAATAGGAGAGCAGCAACAAAGTGTCATAGCAGCCAGAGTTTGAGAGTGCTGCTAGCTTTTGAGCTTGGCATGCTGGCATGTGTGTTTGTAAAGGGAACCAGTGTTGGCAGACAGTTTGTTTTTGCTTGTAAGAATGCGGACTTTAATTGGTTTAAGTTTAGGGTGTTTTTCTGCAACGCACTTTGACTTAATGTGTTTTTTTTCTCATTATTATTAAACACTAAACACCTTTTGACAGTTATTATGGAAAATTTCTGATATCTTATTTCAAAACTTCTGATATCTTATAAAAAAACCTCTTTACGAAGTAAAGGTTTAGGGACAAATACATTTCATGCCCCAAAATTTCTGATATCCAATTTTGTGACGAATAATATTAAGATTGACACATAAATTATTGAAAAACAAATTTTTGTCACTCGGCACTGCGCAAAAAAGTAATATTTATGAGGTATGATTTAATACTAATCAATTGTCATAAAAATATAAGCTTCTGTATACTTAATCAAGTATATTAAAGTTGAAATAAACTTAACTGTGAGAATGTTTTAGACTAAAAACAAGATAATTTTGGGATTTGTTCAAGTTTTATTTGACATTCTTGCGCCTTAGAACTCTCAACTGATGATAGGGGACATCAATCTAGCATCTCTTGAATTTATTTGGTATTTAATCTTGTTAATTAGTGCAATTTTTGTTTGAAATGTTCTGAAATACGAGAATATTTGCACTAGAAACAAGTACATTTTAGGATACGTTCAAGGTTCTTGTGTACGTAAACTCGTATGATCCGATTCTTTACTGACTTAAATTCATCCCAAAGCAGGCTTAAGATAAACCAGAAATATATTTTAAGATATCGCCTGCTTAAAGTACGCAAAACTCATCAAACTAAGGGGCAGTAAGCCGGTCTGTGAGGCTCGGCTTTAAGCCTGCTTGTAGCCTTGATAAATAGCATTTTATTTGTTGTCCTATGATGTTTTTGTTCTCTACGTTAGGTGATAGACAAATCCCGGCCAGACAGTGCTTAACTCGTAATAACAGAAACATCTGTGACAGCAGCAACAATTGATAGGATCAAGAACCGCAAGCCACAAACAGCCGTTTAAAGCATTTACACTCTTATCAAACTCACATACACATATATTTATATAAAATGTACATAATCGTACAATAGTTTTTTTGATTAGCATACAGAAAGTGCACCGACTATATTGTAGGTATTTATTTGAACAGCACCAGGTGTAGACACCTTACGCCTGCGGAGTCAAAAAATTCAACCCGTAATTTTGTTTTACAACTTTATTTTCTAAAATTCTAATTATGCCCTAAACTAGTCCTTATTGGTGAAGACCGTCGCTCGTTCGCCTCCCCAAGTTTGAAGTTCTTGCATAAGCAAAGCAAACTTAATCTCATAAATATATGAATTTTCGTGGCTCACTATTTAAAAATTGTTTTGATATTTTTAATCTTTAATTTTTAATTTAATTTTTTATTTCGGGTCGACCCTATCAGACTAGTAGCCCTTTACCTAAATTTTTGTTTTAAAATAAGTTTATTTGTAATTGTGAGACCGCTAGACAAATTTTTTTGTATACTAGTCGGCGGTATCAAATTTATCAGGGACTTAGACCGGCATTTAAAATTAAATCTAATCTTCTACATAGAAATCTATCACACAAAAAACGAACCAAAATATTTTAGTCTATCCACTTTGCGTTGGAATTATAAAATCAATTGGTATTGAGCCTGAAAAAGTGGACGTGGCAGCGGTATTTTTTTCTTAATTTTAGCATACACTGGCGAACATAATTATTGGCACAGCAAACATTTTGAGATTTGGGGGCTTAATTGTTCCCCTATCGTTAACATATTGGCATTAATGGAAAGGTCATTTAAATTCCGTTTGAATAAAATAAAACTTTCCTTTCGAAAATTGCGAAAAAGGCACTTTTTGTGTAAAAAGTAGGAAACATTTTTTTTGCAGTCACTCCTTAAATTGTTTGAAAAATTTTTTTGCATTCAAATATTTTTTGTAAAAAATCGAGGAAAAAAGTTTCGAAAATTGACTTTTACATAAATTCGAAATTTTTGAAGGGTACTTAATGGGTTAAGGAAAGTTTTATATTATTCAAACGGAATTTAAATGACCTTTCCATTAATGCCAATATGTTAACGATAGGGGAACAATTAAGCCCCCAAATCTCAAAATGTTTGCTGTGCCAATAAATATGTTCGCCAGTGTATGTGTGGACTCTGCCCAGTGCAGAGTATATTGAAAATGAAAAGACGTCTGCTTGCTTTCGATCTCCAATATGCAATGATTTAATGTTCTCAAATTACAGAGGCTGAGACCTCTAGTATAACAAAAGCTCTTCGTGAGCGACTTGAGTGTTTACAGTTGTTCGATTACAATTTAGGGTATCAAAATAAGACAAATTACAAATGAATATAAAAGAATGAATAAATTGAATTATGTATTTGCAAATGTGACGATCTCCTCAAACAGCATATGTACTATGTTACATATGAAGGCAGGTCAATAAGTGCGGACTTTTTGAAATTCCCGCCATCTAACTGGAAGGGTAACACCAACTAGCAGTCAAAGCAAATACAATAAATAAAATGGCTTTTGTATTAGTGATATAAGCCACTCGAGCTTAACCTAAAAAAATGGTATATGCTAGGACTACAATATACTCCTTGGTCAAAAGCTTCGTTGTGCATCTAATATTTTCTTTTGAACATAATATTTTGTGTCTCTGGTCTTACCTTTACTATTTGAAGTTTCTAGCTTTATATTTGAAGTAAATGTAAAAAAAAAGAACATTTAAGACATTTAAGAACGAATAACAACTAAACACATTCCTGCTTCTTTTCTTTCAATGGTAATTTTTATTAAATTTTTATATATGTAACATGTTGACTAGTATACTGCTACCATAAGGCAGTTTAAGCTAGTTTACATTCCTGCTTGATAGCGGGTAAGAAATACATATTCAAGGAATTGAAACGAGTGCCCAAAGAAGTAGGCAATGCAAAATGCTCAAATTGCAAATACTTATACATATGTATATTAGCCAGAGTATCAAGCGAGTGCATGCGTTTTCTTGTGTGTGTGTCTTTTGTGCATTTGTTAGTTGTCATGTTCCAATGAGCATTTGTGCCAACATTGGACGACTGCCTAAACGAACATTGGTTGCTCATAGTTGTTTTTTGGGTGCTGTTAACTCGGCTGATTTGGCGGTCTGCGGTGTTTGCCAGGAGCTAGTCAAATTACCAAATATATCACAGAGAAGGAGGCAGTGAACAGGCTACAGCCGACAGTCTACAAAAGACACCCGCCAGACGAAAGCCAAACAACATGACAGACAGCAGAAGAGCTTCGGGGAAACAGGGCAATTATGCTCGCCAAAGCGCAATGTGGCTAATTACTTTCGAAAGCCAAGTTATTAGCGTGATTACAAAGGCAATGCATGCAGGCAGTAGAGCTACAATAATGCCAACAACATCTAGTACGAATGCGCCAATAAAAATACCTGACTGCAAGATACCGTGTAACCATTTTCAAACGCAAATGATTCGCGTTTTAAACATACATATGTGCACAAACGATTCAAAGTATCGGCATTTTGTACCAAATATTTTGCGTGAAATACTGACTTGGTTATTTAAAAAAATATCGCACCAAGGCGATATTCTGATCGAAATCAACAAAAAAAAAAAAGTTGTCTTAAATGCTATTCAAGTTTGTGATGCCAGTTTAAGTTATTTTAAGCGCACAGGGTATAAGAAGTGACTGCCTGGCGTTCTTCCAAGGCAGCATCCACACAATTAACAACAATAGCAACAACCAACAACAAAATGAACAAGAAAAGGGCTTACATGGAAATTAACGGGCCAAAAAGCAGGGACTGCTGTCGCTCGGCTGTGCCAGTGCACTATGGGGTAATTTTCCGAAAAAGTGCCATTTATTAATTTTTCAAAGTATGCAAATGTATGATTTTTTAATGCTAACATATAATAAACACTTTGAACTGTTATATTACATACCAAAAATGTTAACATAACAGTCGAATGTTAAGATAACGGCTGTTAAAGTCAGCTATTTCATTCGATGACCGCGTACTTTTATAATATTAACGGCAAAATTGAAGTGCATTTTCAAATTGAAACTGTTCAGGTTTGTGTTACGTGTTAATGCTAGTATATTGTTGTTTTTGTACGTGTCTGTTTAATAATATGTATATTTAGCAAGTGGTGTCAATGTCGAATTTTGAAAAGTAAAGTTGAACTTTGCAGAAAGTTTAACAAAATTGTTGAAAATTATTGAATGTAAATTAGGGGCGGAGATGGTGCCACGCCCACTGTTCCAAAAAATTTCTAAGTGTTTTTATAACACTAGAAAAAACCGCATAAAAATATTTTGCTTAGTTTACGAGTTTTTAATAAATGACACATTTTCGTTAAGATACCCCATAGTGCAGTGGCACGAAAAGGTTGGTTGACGATGCGCCCATGTGGTTAAAGGGAAGAAAAAACTACGGCAATATTATGAAGAGGCAGATGCGGTGCACGGTGGAGAGAGCAGGTGCCTTTATTAGAAGTCCGCCTTGTAAAATTCATAAAACGGCAACAGGAGCAGACCCAGTTGGCAGACTCACATAAGATAACATATTGTTTTTTCTATTTATTACATATTATTATTATGATTTGATTCCCAGCAGTAAATGACGATGCATGTAAATTAATCACTTCAAAGAAAATATTGTTTAAAATCAGGCTTAAGGGGGAAAACCAGTTTAGATGGTTTTCAAAATCAACATTTTTTTATTGCAAAAGTTTATATTAACTATTCAAGAATATGTAGCTTAAGCTTCAACACGAAATTCCATGTGGCTCCCAAGATATGAACACCTACGTAAACATCGGTCCATACAGTGTCCAAGCGCGTGATTCTTTTCAAATTCTTTTTTCTCGAAACGATCTTTTTTCAACTTGCGGGAATTCTAGCTCGAAAAGTTCTTGAGGAATCGATCTGAAATTGAATAGTGAATATTCTTTATTTAAGTACCAAAAATATGAACCACTCAATTCAATGATATTATTTGGTAAAATATTTTTTCTTATGGAAGAAAGGTGAAAAAAATTATAAGAAAAATTAAATTTTTTTCAAACACCTCCAAATAAATGCAATTTTTAACTTTTTTGCCTAAAGTGTGGTTCATATTCTTAGAAAGTATATTACTAACAAAAGAAAAAAATCAATGATTTCGGATCAAAACTGCGACCTCTAGATCGATAGAAATTCAAAGTTCGAGTTATGGAAGTTCAACTGTATATTGAAATCATACATTTTTTTAGATTATTTACACTTAAGTTTTTTTTTATTAAAAAATGTTATTTATTGAAATAAAATAAAAATTAAAATATAGAAAAAAATTTGTTTGCATTAATTTGAACCAAGGTTCGGACCAAAACCTTAGGTTGAGGGGGTAGATAAACCGATCCCGATTCCTGCTCTTATGGTGGTTTGCAGTCTGGAGTTCAACATATAAAAGTAAACCATCTTTTTATCATATATGTATGTAGTTCTTGCTTATAGTCAAGCATTTACGAGTACAAGTGCTGAATTCGTCAATCGTTTTTGGATGGGTTTGCTTGGTTGGATATTGTTGGGGTGACCTGTTATAAACGCTGCAGTAGCGATAGAAGAATTCGAGTATTTTGTTAAGTTCAGTTGGCCGGCCTATATGGAGAAAGAGTGGCCAAAATTAAATCATATGTACAATGGCTTTAATTTAAAGTTTTGCATGAATGAATTGCAGGCATATTCATAAGCTTTCTAAAACCATTTAAAATCGATTTTGTCATTCTCGAGTAATGATTTTAAATGTAAAAACAGATTTAAAAAGATATATTTTATATATTTAAAAAAGGGACTCTACCATAGAAAAATATTTAAAGTTGTTTTTTTAAGTCATTTGGGGCCAAATTGTGGTTGTGGGTTAATTTTGTTGCCTAGTGTAATCATGTGGTCACATTTCGATGAAATTAAAACGAAGCAAACATGAAATTGTAAGGCTTGAACATTTGGGCTTTTAAAGAGACAGCTATAGTTTAAAAATTCGGACTTTAATTTATTGGCTTTTGACCTACTACAAGGACCAATGTGCAGATGTGACGGAAATTGCTAGATTAATGTTCGTAATACGCATCAGCTGCACCAACAGCAGCAAAGTAATAATCAGCTGCAGCACCGCGGAATGGGGCTAAACTAAGCGACCCAATAACTTGTTGACAGCTGTGCTATTTCTTATGCCCTTACAGACGATATCTTAATGTTGTCACGAAATGTGTACCGCATTGAAGGAGCCTTAGCAGACCTCTGTAAGCATATATGTACATATATTATTGATGGGGATAATAAACTCAGTCAATATAAAATCAAAATTTATTATGAAAAATCTCAGGTGATCTTGCAGAATCCACACAGAATTATATTAATCCAACATATCCAATATATAGTTGTCATAAGAACGATCGTTCGATAATCAAGATTAAGTATAAAACTCTTATTTGTTTCATGTGTGATCTCAACCAAATTGTTAAAGACAAGCCTATATATATACAGTCGAACTTCCCTAACTCGAACTTCTCTAACTCGAATTTTCTCTAACTCGAACTATGCTATGTTATATGCTTTTGTTACCGGCTCGTTTGGATATGTAATATTGATGAACATGAACAAATGGTGATGTAATGTGATAGAATATTGCTTCATTAAAGACGTACTTTATGGACTTCTTTGTTAGCGTATCAGCGCAAGATTATTGAAATTATTGAATTAAATTATTAAATATTCAAACTTATAAGTTAAGGCCCTATTCTCCTTCAGCTTGCTGTTTTTGGACCTTTTTTGAAAAAATTCACATTTGAAAACGCAAAGAATAATTGAAAACTTTTTTTATTTATTGTATTACAAAAGGTTCAAAGTAAATAAAAAAATTTTTTTTGCCTCGATACGAGGGCTGTTCAAAAAGTAATGAGACTTCAAAGTGGGTGGTGAAAAAAAAAGGTGTCGTCACGGCGGCCACGATTCCGGGTCTCCGGAGCGTCGGAAATGAAAAAAAACGGGGTTATAATCAGTGTAGATGTAATTCTGGCCCGTAGTAAAATAAAAATTTTGCGATTTTTTTTGACAAAATGGCGGCCACTTGAAATTAACAAATCGAATTTGGACCCATTTTTTTGTAGTTTAGTGTAAAAAAAAAATAGTAAAAAAAATCGTAAAATTATTATAATAAAAAATAATTATTTTACTACGGGCCAGAATAGTGACAATTCTACGTCGATTAAACTTTGTTTCATCCAAATCGGTTCAGTTGAACTGGAGATATCATGGCCGCCAGTTCGAAAAACGTGGTTTCGAGATAAACGCGTTTAAAGTTTTGACTTCACTTGCATTAACATTAACATTGCTGGATAAAAATGGCCATATCTCCTTAAGTATTTCTAAAAATCCTTTTAGGGGCATATTCACAACTACCCAAGCTATAAATAAATGCAAAAAAAAAAAAGTCGAAAAAAATTTTTTGCTGAAAGAGAATAGGGCCTTAAGGAATTCGAAAGTGGACCAAAAAATTAAAGTGGCTGAACAATATGGTATCTCAGCGAAAATAGCTTTCATTATTTTAAAAAATGGAAAATTAATTATGATGTCATTTGAATCGGGAACTTCTTCTGGATACAGCAAAAGAACAAAGAAACCAATTTTTGAGAGTATCCACAGGTCTTGAACAAACTGGAATCTTTTTTGTTGAAAATAACAAGAAAAATTTTCAATTTGAAATGTATTTATGAATGAATGCATTTGTAGTTTCTTTTGAAAAACTAATAAAAAAAATTCTCTAATTCGAAGTCTCCCTAACTCGAACTTTTTTCTTGGATAATGGTGATTCGAGTTAGGGAAGTTCGACTGTATTTTATTTATTTTTTTTTTTCTCTAATTTTTTTAGTGTTTGATTTCTTTCCGAGTCACAATTCTTATTTGCGATCCCTGGTTTCTGCAGGCACAATTATCCAGGCCAACCAGGCAAGACTGGCAGTACGTAGTAGTGTGTCCCAAGTACCCTGACTAGGAGGGATGAAATTGTCTGACGACTAACTATACACATAATCTCGCTGTGCAGCAACAACAGCAGACAACCGCATTTTGTTGAATTGCATAATAGTTGCAAACATTTTATTTGCATTTGTCTGGCCAGCAAAGCGCGGATGTGGTCCTCTATCCGACCTACTTCCCCAGGATGTTGGCTCCTTTATCTGTACTCATCCGTCTACCTCCGCCCGTCTATTCGTCCGTCCGTCCGCTTTTTCTGTCTGTGTTAATGTTTGTTAATTTTTAGCGCCACATTACAGAGCGCCAACCAAAATATGCAAATTTCTGCAATGGAACAAAGTTAACTTCATTTGCGAGCGGCATCGTTGTTGTTGTTGTTATTGTTGTTGTTGGTATTGTTGTTTTTGTTGTTGTTGTCAAACATGGCATTTGAAATGGCGACATTTGATTGCAACAAATTGACCATTTTCACATTCCATTGCATACTTTTGCGGGTCCGAGAGGGAAACACTGAATTTTATTTGGACGGTATGTTGATTTGCAAAATTAACTGCCTCGCATGGTAATATGTCAATTAATTCACAAATTAAAAAGCTACACAAAACACAATGCGTGTATTAGAGTTTTTCAATAAATCTATTTCGTTTAAAACTTAAGCTCTCTATCATTACACTCACTTCATTTGTATATTCTAATTGATTTCGGGTCTTTTTTTTTATGGAAAATCTCTATTGCGCGTTATTTATTTAATTCTCAAAGTACGCAATTGATTATTGAGTTCGACCTGACATTAAAATAAATCCCAGTGAACAGATTTTGAAGTCCAGGCTCAGTCCGGACCGAGATATGCAGATAGGCGAAGTCAACTTACATTTTATTGGAAAAAATGCGAACGCACAAATGACAAAAGCGGAAAGGAAAATGCAGTACTTTAACCTTTGCATCTTTCTTGCACAACCCAATTGTAGCTATCAAGCGAATACGATTGAATATTTAAATTTTGACTTACCTATTTCTTCATCAAGTCGTATTTAAAGTTAATTTTCTTATAATATGTGAGTAGCCTGTGTGCCCCCGTATTGGGACATTGCCTGATGCAAAAGAAAACCTTTGTGTTACACTGTTCTACGGTTTTACCATACTTCTATTGAACACGTTCTTCGCAGTAAGTCCAAAGCACTTTCATAGAGTTTTCGCTTACGTCTTTTGCTGGCAACTGCAACTTGCATATTTGCAATTCTCGTGAGCCTGCGGCTATCTCCCATCTGAGTCTTGGCAATGCTCACAAAGGCCAGTTTCGCAAATTGGCTCTATTCAGACACCGCCATAGTCTGCTCTAGCCATGACTGCCGGCTGTTGGCTGTTGGCTGCTCGCTTGACTTGGCTTGACATGCTTTTGGCGCACCGCGTGGCCGCATGTTGAACGATAGCAACTCTCAATAGTCCTTGGTCCTACTTATGGCCAATGGCTCTGGTCCCCAGTCCTTTGTCCTGCGTCTGACCGGCCTAGTCTGGTATGGCATTTGCTAAATGCCGGCCAGCCGCCAAATAGCAGTGGTGAGCCAATAGTCAGGGCGAGTGCTGCCAACCGAATATTCTTGGCAACGGTTTGGCCACAATTACAACATCTAAATAGACCCAATACACACAAGCCCATCAAAATTGTATGTGCGAATTATATGTTTCATGAAATAGAAATGAAGATAAAGAATTACTGATTGGAGGTTTTGCTTGATTAGTTGTGCATGATTTTGCTGGATTTCTGGGCCCGGGACTGGGACAACGCATTCAGCGAAAAAAATTATCCAAGTCCGGCCACTATCAAATATAAGTCTCACAGAAAACATCGCACTTTAGCGCAATTTGTCAAAGAAGCTGGCCAAAAACATAGCTTTTGAACTAAAAGCTGCAAAATCTTAAAATGATCAAGAAGAAAAAGGAACGTGCCAATCCAGGATCAAACTTCCACTTTTATGCATAAACACAATAAAGTTTATTTAAAAGCCTCTGCCAGTCTCTATAAAAATGCTGTTGATCACTACACACGACGGTCCACGCTAGTGACGAAGGGTGCTAAAGGCGACTAGAAACATATACAGGAAGAATGGAAAAATTGCTACGACTGTCCGATCGGTTCGTCCATATAACCCATTAAATACATATACATCGAACCCAAAACAGTTATCATATTCCGTAGTCTTAAGTTTTTATCTTTAAAAAAATTCCGCTGATAAAGAATTTAAATATATATGCCTTTTGGGGTCTGCCGCCCTCCTTCCGCCTTTTACAATACATACTTTGCACAAATTTCATATAACCTCAACTAGGGTATGAAAAGAAACCTTTTGTGGAAAGACCCTGTATATATGTACATACATACATACATACATACATACATACGAGTACATACAAATATGGGCAAACGGAGCGCATATTGAGCTTGCCAAAGTTTTCAAAAAGCGCTTTAGCATAAAAACGCTCCGTTGGGCACCACAGCGAAAGTGAGCGAAAGGTGACTGTTAAACGAGACAGATGGTTGAAGGGAGAGAGAAAGTGAAAAAGTTTCTGGCTGGGCCAAATTTAAATGCGCAAACTTACCTACCGGCGAATGGCGACGTGGAGCGTCTTGTAATATATATTTATATATATATTTTTGTTGTCAACTTTGAACGCGCTGAAACTGACTTGCGTGCATGGCATCTGTCTCGGCAATGTTGTAACTTGGCGTATGCGTAATATTAGTGGGCCTCCGAGTGAAACGCCGCCAAAAAGGCAACCCAACCGCAAGACACAAACATTAAGTAAGAACGCGGCACATTCCAATTGATTATGGCTTGACAAAAAAAGAAACAATAAAACGTTTACTATTTTAACAAACCCATCAAATTTTTCAGGATCATATTCAAATTCCTTATCATTTTTAAAAGCTAGCCAAAGGGGTGTTCTTTTTCGAAACTACAAGTCAATAGCTAATAAACATCAATTTAATGAAAGTACTTAGATATCAATCACTCAACACACCTACATATGTTGGTTCCTATCTTGTTCAAATTTGGCAACAATAAACCACGGTCTGCATTGACTGCCAAAATCGCGTTAACCAACTGAGGACAGTGGGTGCCACTTACTCATTTCGTGCGCCATTTAACGTTTGGCGACGTAGAAAAATGTTTTGTAATTGCTTGGCATGCATAATTACGCTGCGCATCCAAATCGGGGTAAATGTGAATGGTGGAGAGGACTCTGACCATTTTCCGAAATGCATTTAGGTGGGCGCCACAATAAATGAGGATATCAAAGCATAAGTGTTCCGCATAATTTTGCGGTTCTGTTTTTATTATTTAATTTTTTGTTTCAAATTGCCCATCAACCCAACCTCTTAACTCAGCTTACATTTCAATTGTTCGTTGTCCAGCACTTGCCAGTTGCTGTATGTGGTATAAGCCTCATTTCCTTGCACTTCCGTTTATGCTATGCGACCAGATAGAACGGCACACACACACACACACACACATAAACAACGACATATACATAGACACACACATGGATAGACAATGGTAACTGCTTTTTGCGAGGTTGCTTGCTGCAAAATACAAAATGCAAAACTTTCATTTGCACTCGTTGCTCGCTATGGAGTGAAGAGAGAGGAAACCCAAGGAAATTGCAGGAGTGTTGCCAGACGGAGGCGGAGGCGGAGGCGGAGGCGGGAATGCGGAGTACTGGGGTTGTTTGGCCTTTTACTCGGTTATCCCCGGTTAGCATTGCAGTACAATTTATTAGAGTTTCGTTTATCTTTTTGCTCTCTTTCTCTCTCTCTTTGAATTGCATAAGTAAATAACGCACGAAAATGCATTTTTGTCCGAAGCCCCGAAGTGCAAATTAAAAACAACAACAAAAAGCAACTACACCTAAAAACAAAATACAGAACATCAATGTTTAAATGCTCTACCCTGAATAGCCAATATAATGAATATTGCACCTACTCAGAGCTTTTCAGATAAAATAAAAAGCGTTCTCCTCTCTAATATATTTCCATTTCCATTAGCTCCATTTATTTCAATAATTTTGTGTGACTCAACATGCTTTAATCGGGGATTCGTGTCACGAATGGCAATGATAAAGAGTATTTACGTATCGAGTTAGGCTTCAACGTCGAACATGGACTATATTCCATAGACTGGCCAACAGTTGGAGCGGTCAGCAGGCCAAAAAACCTTTTCTGCAGGCCGCAAAACAATTGTACCACATATATTTAATAAACAACTTATTTGTGTGGGTGAGAACAAAACTAACAGGAGCAAAAACAACAACGACAACAAATTGAATCGGCGAAATGGAAATGGCAACTGTAAAATAGAATTTTAAACACGCAATCGCATGAAAACATTGAACGTCTTTTTGTATCCTTAAAGTTTGCATTATTATACCCTGTGCCCATTGAAAATGGTCAAAAAGGGTATATTAGATTTGTGTGATGTTTGTAACAGGCAGATAAAAGCATCTCCGACCCCATAAAGTATATATAGTCTGGATCAGCA
The DNA here is from genome assembly GCA_037043435.1 of Drosophila suboccidentalis. Classification (NCBI taxonomy): domain Eukaryota; kingdom Metazoa; phylum Arthropoda; class Insecta; order Diptera; family Drosophilidae; genus Drosophila; species Drosophila suboccidentalis. Next base: position 49,553 of record JBAMBK010000298.1, on the reverse strand, counting down.
TCGACTATAATAGCTAGAGACTTTAAATTTGGTATGTAGGTTGCTGAATACCGAACGCAGATTAAATCTTTTTTTAAATTTGGATCGGACCACCATATCATATAGCTGGCATATTAACGATCAGTCGAAAATCAAGTTATAGTATAAAAAACTTTTTTGTTGTTTGAGATATTTCAACTAAACTGACAGAATATACATAAGGGATGGTCCTAGGCATTCTGAATAAATTTGGTTGAAATCGGACTACTATATCAAATTCGAGCGAAGCGAGTAGAGGGTAGGCGAGCGAAGCGAGCAGGGGGGAGCCCCCTTGATGTTCGTGCAATTATTTTTTGAGTATGTTTTCGGTGTATGACAGACCCTCATTTTTCTGTTTGCGATAGCCACGCTTTTCAGCTAGTCGACTTCACCCACAGACTTTGTTAGTATTATTTCAAGGGCATCATTACATTAAAACCGCTATTACCTACATATTCATCCGATCTTGAGGCGGCCTATTTGTTGATGAGGAAGAGAGAGTGGCTACAATTTGAAACAATCTTGAATTCTGCTCCAAGGGCATAGATGTCTTTGTGCCGAAATAGTAGCTCTATCTCTTAAATTCTCTGAGATCTAGTTGTTTATACATACAGTCAGACGGACAGGGCTTAATTGACTCGGCTGTTGATGTTGATCAATAATATACAGTAGCGTACAAAGAAATGTTCACATATCTCTTCGGTAGAATTTTTTATGATTTTTTGTATATATGGGTCAAAATTCGCATTGATGGATATGGATTGCACAAAAGTATGCTATGAAATGTTGCTGAATCACACAGTCCAATTTCAGATTACAAGAGAAAACCATTGCATTAGCTACTTAGCTTAATTTCTGATATCGAGTTTTGTAAATAAAAATTAATATAAAAAAATAAAAGTTTTGCAATTGCCACATTGCCATAAGGTCCCGATTCTTCTAACCTAATAAAATAACTTTTGAAAATGAAATTAATTTTGAGTAGAAATATAATGGTATGGCGAAGCAATCATTGATAAGAAAGAACGCTGCCAACAAGGTTGGATCTGCTTGTTACCGTATGGCCTAATTTTCAGGGAATTTAATACAAATTTCAAAGCGATAATAATGATAACAAGGAAGGCATTCATTCATTTAATTCCAATGTCCTCTTCCATCGAAAATAGAAGCATGCTGTTTCACTTTGATGGCGCATCAATGGAAAGCAATCTGCAAATGCTTTGTTGCTAAAGCATTATTAAACTGGCATTTTCATTTGTAGCCTAATGTGCGCACATACGTACGTATGTGTGTGTACACGTATAAATATCTATGTACAAACAATGAATTTAACAGACATATTGTACAAACACACTCACACTTGCACAGGACTAGCATATTTGTTTGGTTGATGTTGATGCTGCTGGAAAACAAAGACGAGCAGCTGCGAGAGTTGGCATGGATCCGATGGAGCTTGCTCGGGTCCTTCAATGTGGGATAAATACTGCATTTCTCATTTCCATGTAGAGCATGGACACTCTATTTCAGCCCACCTGCCTGACCACGTGCTTACAAGCTGCGGATAGCAGCCCTTTAGTTTAAAGTTTTTGTTTTTGAGTTTGAGTTTGGTTCTGGGCATGGGACTCGGCTCAGGTAAAGCAACAATTTCAGTTCGTTTGGATCTGCAACAAAATGTCTAGTCATACAAAGGGAAACGAAAACAACAGACAACGAGCAACGAGCAACAAGAACTAATGCGCCAACAACAAAGGAGCATTTACATCATTATGATTATGCAGCTCTCTATTATCCTACTATGTACATATATCGCAATGTTGCCAACTCCTCAGGGTCTAAGAAATCTATATTAACATTTAAAAATAGATAGATAATATTTAGGTTTTATTTTTATTTTTATTGAAAGTATGCAAAAGAGGGATACAATACTGTAGATTTGTACATAGGGAGAAAAATCTAGTGGATTTAGCAGAATCCTTTTTTTTACATTAAACAATATATGCAACGCAATTTAGAATAAAGCTTAAACGCTACTTACAGACACAAGATTAATCTCAACAATTAAGTTTTGACTCGAATAGTTATTGAGTTTGGGGACGTCGAAGTGCACTGGAAACAGACATTCAGGTAGTTAAGTGATTTATATTCTCCGTAATCAATCACTGTTCAATGGAACGGCAGGACACTATCTTGATACTTGAACAAAAGTAAAACCAATGGGTTCTTTTAATATTTTTTTAATTGGATCACTGTGTGTCGTAGGGTGACGCTCACTTTTACCAATTTTACTATACTCTCAGCTTAGTCAATTTTCAAAACAAATTTCAGTACAACGGACTCAGTCAGCTTATTGCTTGCTACAAAAAATTTTGTGATCCTGTGGGTGTCTAACTGGAATCGCCGATCTGCCACATTTAGAACTTTCAGTTTGCAAAAATAACTGTTTTCGATTCCCACTCTGCTCTATGTTGAAAGAACCATTATTATGTGTTTCAACTCTAACAGTGTGTACTAAATAATATCTTTATTTCTACTTTGCTTCAACCAGTTTTAAAATATCGCTTTAACAAGTAATTCATTGTTACTCTGATTTCTAAGATAAAACAGTAATGCACAGTTAATTGTAAATATCTAATACTTATATACAACATTTTAAGCTATTATATTATATTCGGAAAGAAAAAAAAAGTTATTTAAAATTAAATACAATATTGTAAAACCTTATTCAATTTGAAGACACATCCATGGCAATTGCTCTACTTTAACTTACATAGTTATATCAGTCAAAGCTGATTTTTCTATTATTATGAGAATTCAATAAAGGCATTCCTTCACAGCACTAACTTTATGATAAAGCAGCAATGTAAAAATTGCTGCCAAGCTGACACAACATCTCTATACACCAATGTGTGTGTGTTGATAGTAGATGCGTAGTGGCCCGATGATATCAGAAGGAACGTATCACGTTTGTGCGGTAAAACTGTTTTACGATGAACTCGAACTGATATTTTAAGCATCCGATTATGTTGTTGTTGCTGTTGTCCTTCATCAGCATGTTCGTTGACACAAAAACAACAGCAACAACAACAACTGAAAAGTTACCTGTGTTACATGATGCTTGAATGGCCAGCGGCGGTAGACGCACCTGCAGCGTTTCTTGAATGAATTTCGTCGAGCTGCGACCGCCAGGAAGCTTGACAGGGAGCAGCTCAGCAGCACAATGGGATCAGCAGCAGCTGTGTCGAACTTTTATACTCGTTACTCGCAGAATAAAAGGGTATATTGTGTTTGGTGCAATGTGTGAAAATAGGAGACGAAAGCGTGACAGTCTCTATCCATCTAAAGGGTTTCCCAGTAAGTACGATAAGATTTGAAGTGGAAATAAACACATACATTTTGGCCAAAAGCAGTGCCATTTATGATTTACTATAAACAAAATGTCCTTCAGGTGGTCGCTTTCACTTTCCAACTTTTGAATTATACGACCCTGTTTTGCACGAAAAGCTCTTTGAGTAGCAAAAAAACTACTCGATTTTTCGTAATAACGATTTCCAACGTTGTAAGAGCGTATACGTATTCATGATTAAATTGCAAAACTTACTAAACACAAAAGTCAACATATGTACATACATATGTCAGATTTTTGAAATTAAAGATGGCCGCTATCAGCTGTCAAAATCCTATCGTTCCTATTGGGAAACACTGTATATTTGTATTTGTATATAAATCTGATTATCTTGATTGATGGTAATACCTAGAAAGCACAGCTGAGATAAACTCATCTTGCAATAACACGCTTGAAAAATTTTAATTGCAAAGGGGTCCAACTGATTATCAAAGTTTGGTGGTCTTTGCTTGTACCATCTCTTAGATCCTTTCGCTTATACGAACCGACGGACAGACGGACAGACTGATATGGCTATATCGACTCGGTTGTTGATGCTGATCAAGAATATATATACTTTATGGGGTAGGAGATGCTTCCTTCTGCCTGTTACGTACTTTGCACAAACTTAAAATACCACCCCCCCCCCCAGGGTATAAAAAACAAAAGCAAAAATGCACAAATAAATATTTGTATGACGTACTTGTTTATTGCAAAGGCTGCAGCCAAAACACGCACTCATGCTTATGTATATATGTATGAAATAGTAGAGCTTTTAAAGGGACAAAATGCTGTGCAAATTTATTCTTAAGTAACTTTAAGTTAAGTAATATTGAAGTTGCCAAACACTTATTTTTTTCTCTTTCTCTTTCATTGCAGGTAAATATTGTCAGCACACTCGCTTCCTTGCAAATTCGGTCTCTGGCATGGTTTCACTTTGAAAGTCAACTTTACTTAACATTGATATTTGAATACATAAATTTTCCTACGGGTCAGCATTTTTTAACATACTTTGATTTAAAAAAGCATTTATTTCTACACTTGTAACATAGCATTAATGACGACAACCTATTCAGACCTTTGAAAGTTGGGCAAATTTCCTTGCTTAGGAAAATACACAAAGTGTACATACAATACATTTAAATGCTTAAATTACATTCAAAAGTAACGGTTACAATTTATCATTTTTGTTGTCCTGTGTTCGGGATAACTCAACTAAAAATAGCATTTCTAAGATTATGGAATTTAGTTTATTGTTTTTTTTTTTTTATGAAAATGGACAAATATGGCTATAATGGTAATGTGAAATGTATATAATAGGCTTAAGGAGGCTTGGGAGACATCATAAAGTATATATTATATGTTCTGGATAAGTATCAACAGCCGATTCAATTTAAATCTGTCCGTCTGTCTTTCCGTCCGTCCGTCCGTTCGTCTGCATAAACGGGTCGATCTCAAGGGCTAAAAAAACTAGAGACTTCAAATTTGGTATGCAGGTTTCTTTATACCGGCCGCAGATCAAGTCAATTTGCCATTTTGCATGCAACGACCCATTCACATACCTGCCATAGGAATGATCCACCATAACAAACACATTTGTCTATCTATCTGTTATGGTATGTACGATCTGTGTGTTTAAGCATTGGCGTTATCATACTTGAGTCAAAGATTTCTATATATATATTATTTGCCGCAGATTTCACCATAGACGAACATAAGCCGCCTTTCGTACATTTTAAGTACAGGGTGAACAAATTTTCATAATACAAACACTTTGCTTATCATATGCAGTGGCAGTTGATTGCACAGGAGAAGTATGATAACAATAGCAACGAATACGCTCCTATGTATATGTACAATATTGCTATATATGCACGAGTGCTAGACCGTAAAGTAAAAGAAATTGCCAAGAGTGTGCATTTTTATGGCTCGATGCTGATTTGTTTTTCTGCATTTTCGTTTTTGAATACGCGCAAGGGCGTCGCACAGTGTGGCATTTGACCCCTAAACTGTAGATTTATTCAATAAACAAATTTTTAGATTTCAAATAATTAAGTGATACCAAGTCGAAGGAGATTAAAATGTGCATCAAAATTTTCTTAACTTAGGGTCGTTTTTTTCAAAGTCTCAATAAAGTTGAAAACAGAAGTAGTTCACACAGGAATATAATTCAAATTATATGTTCCATAAAAAATTTGGGTTTTGTAAACAATTTATAAATTTATATATCACATAAAATTGTGAATGGAAAACATTTTGAAATTGTGGAAAGCAGTATATTTTTGGGTGACATTTGAAAAGTGAATTTATAAATTGAAAAATAAAACAATGTAAAGACAGAATTATGCAAATTCAACACCGAAAAATAGTGAAACTGGTTACGCTTGCTAAAGGCATTTTTTAAAAGCAGAGTCTTGAAATATATATATATATGTTGGACATATGTTAAAAAGGTTTTTGTCTGGAATGGAAGATTCCAGATCCGAATTCTTTATCCGAATCTTCCAAAGAGTCAATTAAAAGCTATACTAGTATTTGCATTTTTATTTTCCGGATCTACGGCTTCCAAACTGCTTTTCAACTGTCTTCTCAACTGCTTTTACTAGCAGACTTATATGAAGCACCCATTATAGCTTATATATCACATTGCCTACTAGGTTATTGAAATAAAGAAAATTGCCTCAATTTGACAGATTGTCTAACATTTAAGTTTTATATGTACATTGAACTTCATTCTTCGTTGATGCGTAAGATACAATTTTTTGTTTTCGATCATGAGGTGGATACATAAAAGTTGCTTACATTTTTAATACATGGTCCAGAGATCATTGAACGTGCTCTGTTACCGATTGACCAACTATCGGAAGAAGCACAAGAATCTCGCAGCAAGGACTTCAAAAAGTATAGGGAGCATTTCACAAAGACAGATAAATAGGATCAGTACTTACCAAGACATTTGTAATGTGCTTTTAGTCAGATCTGACCCTGTTATTTCTAGTAAGTAAACGGAAGCGACAAAAAAGGAAATTGAATCCAAAAGTTGTTTAGTCAGTTGTCAGCGATATGGAAAACAGCGACTTTTATGACGTGAATGATATTAGCTCTAATAATGGCAGCACCAATGAAAGTCCTGATGATTAATTCCAACCTTAATCATAAAATACAAAATGGAGTTAGCTTTTTAGTCAAATTAAATGTAAATACTGCATAAAAAGACAAAACAAAAATATATTAAATTCTTTTTCATATTTGAAATTACGTACGTACATGTATCAAAGTACCCTGTATTCGCACCACACTATTTGAGCACTCATTTGAAAGCATAAGGCTTTCACAGTTACATAAATTTTAGATTTCGAAAATATCTTCATTAGTTCATAAGTTAAGACTTTTTAATTGAAGAAAGTCAAACGGCACAAAAATTACAATGTCTAAAAAAAAAAATTTCAAAAAAAAATTACACCAAGTCTAATGCAAAACTTACTATTCTAGTTTATATGCATATTCTGAATGAAAAAAAAGGCAGAATGTATTAAACCTGTGTAAATTAATGTACAGTTTAGGGGACAAATACCCCACTGTGCGTCGGCAGCTTTTCAATGTACAAAATTATGAGAGAAGCATTCTGAGATTTTTGAAAAATTGGTTTGAAATCGCAATTTATTTCTGTCTTTCTTTCACGGATTAGCTTGCGACAATCACTCAGCGTACAAAGTCTTAAAAAATATTAGTATCAATTAAAGATTTTCCAATTTTCATATTTGTTTTCTATTAATAAAATAAATTATAAAAATTACGAAAAGACATTTTTAATAGCCTTCCCCAGCCGTATTAAATAATTGTCATTCATTGGCCATTCACCACAGCTGCATCACAAGCAGTCGTTGCGAGTGAAACTTAAATGTGCGAGATACATTTTTCATGCAAATTAAAGCTGGGCAGCCCTCTACCCCACACCTTAATTTAAGCCAAAAGAACGGCGGAATGGAGTCTGTGTGTGTGTGGCACATATATGTATATGTATGTACCATTTACTTTCTACAATTCAACAGTGGTCAGGAGTACAGTCTGGTTCAGTAAACTCACTGGCCATGCGTCAGCAGGGACATCACTGTTCGCTGTACTCTGAGGAGTGAACACTTTGCAGTGAGCAGTAAACAGTTAACCGCAACGCAGCTCGTCTACATTGGAGTATTAATGGCAGCAAATATTGATTCTGTGCCATTTGTTGCTGTTGCTGTTGGTGTTGCATGTTTGCCAGGAATGATGCCATGTGCTGCGTTCGCAGTTTGTTTGTGGTCACGCATAAAAGACGCTCAAGTTTATATACTTAAAATTCTCTTACTTACTTACTTACTTACTTACTTATACTTATACATGCATGTATACCTGCATACACATGCAATAAAGTTGCTTGCAAAAATAAGAACCTTCAATACGGTTGCCGTAGTCGTATACGCAATGTAAGTTAAAACGACTGCAGCAGGATTAATTTTAACTGGATTTTTGTAGGCGATGACTGGCCAATTTCGACGCACAAACAGTCAACAAAAAGAACTAAAAAAAAAATTGTTGACATAACATATATATAAATATATATAAAAAAAACCTCTTCACGAGGTAAAAGTCTAATGACGAAAACATTTTCATGCCCCAAAATTTATTGCTTGTACAAGCAAAAACAAACTGTCTGGCAACACTGGTTTCCTTTAAAAACACTCAAGCAGTGTACATTAGGGTGGGTCAATTTTTTTTCGACCCAATGCGGTTATCAAAATCGTAATCTACGGTGAATTCTAAGAAGATTTGCCCAAGAAACCATAGGTCTAAAATCATTTTCGAGCTTCCGATTTTTAACGAGAAACTTTGCGTATTTTTTTGTAATTTTAAACACGCGTAGATACCTAAGCGAGTGCATAAAAAATATATTGTTTCACTTAACTTTTTTTTAAGAAAATTATAAATTTTTAAATATATAAAAATAAAATAAAAAATTAAAATTTTATTTTTAAAATTTTTTATACATTTAAAAAAAAGTTTTAAATAATTAAAATTTAAAAAAATGGCATTAATTTGCATTTGACCGTTAATTTACGCCCTTTTTAGCGCCACGCCCACTTTCATTTTATTTTCAAAAAATGCCTTGATGTATTGAGATTATGTACTTCAAGTTTCAACCCGATATCTAACCTAGTTCAAAAGTTACAGATTTTTGCCACCAACATTGGCAAAACAAACCGAAAATGGGTACAAAATACATGCAAAATACATGCAAAATACATATAAAATGGTACCAAATTTGTATGCATTTTGTACCTATTTTCGGTTTGTTTTGCCAATGTTGGTGGCAAAAATCTGTAACTTTTGAACTAAGTGAGATATCGGGTTGAAATTTGAACTATATATTTTCAATACTTCAGAGCATTTTTGGAAAAAAAATTGGAGTGGGCGTGGTACTAGAAAGGGCGTAAATTTACGGTCAAATGCAAATTAATGCCAATTTTTGTAATTTTATATTTAAAATTTTTTTTTTTAAATGTATAAAAAATTTTAAAAATAAAATTTTAATTTTTTATTTTATTTTTATATTTTTTAAAAATTTATAATTTTCTTGAAAAAATGTTAAGTGAAACAAAATATTTTTTATGCACTCGCTTAGGTATCTATGCGTATTTAAAGTGACAAAAAGATACAAAAAGTTTCTCGTTAAAAATCGGAAGCTCGAAAATGATTTTAGACCCATGGTTTCTTGGCAAATCTTCTTAGAATTCACCGTAGATTACGATTTTGATAACCGCAAGGTGCGCTTTTTTTTGGTCCATACAAATTAACCCACCCTAGTGTACATACTGCATATGTACATGCAGTAGTGTAAAGGTAAAAGGTATATTCAGTAAGTAGATAATATCTTACCCAAACGAATTTTGACAGATATGTGTTATGTTACAAAAAAACGCGGAATTGAATTGTCTACAGCATATATAGTATTATATTTGAAAGTGATTTGAAACGTAGATTTTTCTTCTTCTGTTTACCTTTTTATTTAAAGTAAAGCTTTGAAGGTATGCCTTAGAGCCCTTTAAAATACCTTTTCAACAATACTATGTATATGTAGATCACATCTGTAGCTTCTATCGTTTGGATGCTATGGGGGCTTAAATTTTAGCGGTTTTTAGCGATTTCCCGCTAAGCTAGCGATTTTTCGAAAAAGTCGTTGAACAAACGTTTCTAGATTTTTGAGCGGGAACAAGTCCTCATTCAAACATTTAAGCTAAATCAACGATTTGATCCAAACAAACAAATAAACAAACAGACATACTTTTCATTTCATTTTCGGAAGGCCACTAAAAATTTCAAAATTAATTATCTTTTGAACGAGTTGTCGGATTTTATTGATTGAGGTGTCGTTCGACGCGTATTTTTGATTGAAATAGTAGAAAATTAAAATAATCAAAAAAGCTCCAACGGCCCCATTTGCTAAAATCATTTAAATTTTTCCCCTCCCACTTACACCTGTTTATCTCACAAACCAGGTGAGTTTTCAAAAGTCTTAGTATGCACATTTGTAAGTTATATTGATACCTTTCGATCGGTATATTACTCGACCTGATCGGACAGTCATAGCAAATTTTCCATTCTTCCTGTGTATATATGCTAGTCGCCTTTCGCACCCTTCGTGCTAAGTTCGTCACTAGCGCGGACTGCCGTCCGCAGTGATTTCTCAAAGAAATTCAGTTTAAAAGTAAATAATTAAAAACTTAAAAGTTCTTATTATTTTATCAAATTATTGAATCTCGAAGTGGGTTTTTTTTTCTATTTATTACTATCATGAGAGAACAAAATTATCGAATGATTTAGGACCTTAAATTTGGATCATCTATAAAAAGGTATGGAATAGTTCCAGTACCATTTGATTTCTTCTTATTAATATATCTATAACAATAGCTTACAGACATTTTGTGAAATAAATTTAGTTGTGATTTTCTTATGGACTTCGGCCCACTAAATACGAAAATCGCAATTAAAATTTTTTTTTTTTAAAGCATTTTTGAAATATGATTTTTCGAATTTTCGAAGTTGTTCCGTCATTTTTGATTATGTTTCCAGTTCTAATTAACCGATTTAGAAAGCACTCAAATAGAATGTAACTGAACCCTCTACAGATTTCTCTCATATACTTAGTATTGAGATTGGCTCAGTAGTTCAGACTACCGATTTTAATAATTTTAAAAATTCAGTTTTTTTTGTGATTTTTTGAGTTTGAAAACTCATAAATTGTTCTGGAAAAAAGAAATTCCAAAAATAACATTATTTAAAGTGAAACTGTTATTGATGAAAATCTATCAATAAATGGCGAAGTAATGATTATTTCAGTAAAAGACCAAAATCATATTTTTAAGGATTTTCAAATTTGGTTCGAGTGACAGCTATATGATATAGTGGACCAATTTAATCCAAATTTGGTCAGAATGTATGGGACCATTCCAGATGCTGAATCAGTCAGATTTGATGAGATATCTCAAACAACAATCACATAAAATTTTTGTTGTAATTTTGTTTATCCCATAAAAAAAACCTACTTACGAGGTAAAAGTCTTCTAACGAAAACATTTTCATGCCCCAAAATATCTGATATCCAATTTTGTAGCGAAAATTTTTATGGCACTCGTGCTTTACATTTTAGCTGGCCTTAGCGATCTTCCGCTAAACTAACGATTTTTCGATTAAGTCGTAGAGCAAAAGTTTCTTGATTTTTGATCGGGAACAAGTCCGCATTCAAACTTTTAAGCTTTTTCTCACGAACCAGGTTAGTTTTTAAAAGTCTTGGTATGTTCTTTTGTAAGTTAAATCTATGCCTTTCGATCGTTATATACACTCATGGACAAAATATTAGGTGCGCTCTTTCTTTTACTATAACAGCTATTGTAAGTCAAGTCTTTAAATTTAAAAAATATATTTGGAAAGGTCATCTAAATTCCGTTTGAATGATGCATAACTTTCCTTAACCCATTAAGTACCCATTGAAATATTCGAATTTTAAAAAAAGTCAACTTTCAAAACTTTCTTTTCCTCGATTTTTTCCAAAAAATGTTGGAATGCAAAAACATTCTTCAAACAATTTTAGGAATGACTGCAAAAAAAAATTTTCAAAAATCTTTTCGCTTATATTTTGAAAATCTTAAAAATGACTATTTTAACCCCTTTTTAGCAATTTTTACGATAAATTCGCAAAAAGGGGTCGATATAGCCGTCATTGGAATAATCAGTGGAAAATGTAATACAGTGCTCTGAAAGGGCATCCCATCTTTGGCGTGTCAAACGAGTTTTTATTAAAAAAAAAAAAATCATTTACAAAAGTCTCTCTTAAGTAAATATTTGATCGTAATTTAAAAATAGCTTCAAGACTTTCAAAAACCCTTTTCTAAGACGGCTATAAATCAATTTGAAGATACAATAATATTTACGATCAGGCTTAGTATGTAGGTTGAACTTCCGTTGTGTTTATTACGGCGTTATACCCGATTATGCATAAATTACTAAGAAGTTCTTATATGATATACATTCATTTTTAGAAAGTATCGAATGAACATACGATAAAATCGGTCGTCTAATTTGTTTTTAGATCAGTTCAACAGTTGATATTTCTTGTAAGCATTCGCATATTTTTATACATACAGTGGATAAATATTCGGTTTTTTAAGTAAGTACTTGAAATGATACCTAATCTTTAAAAAAATTTCTTTGTATTGCGTTAAAATCGCTTTTTAAGTAGTACGAAGTAAGCCCTTCATGTGCTTAATGAAACTCAAAAACTCCTACTTCTTCTTCGGAAAAGAGATGATTAAATCGCAAATCATGCCGAACAGTGGGGCACCCAGTATATGCTTGCTAAAATGTAAAACGTTTACAGTCTCCACTTAACGGCAATCTAGAAATTCTGCCTTGATTTTATTCTTGCAGCTGTGAAGACAGCAGCACTTGTCTTAAAAGTGATTAAACAATTTCAATAATTTTACGTTTTACCGAAATGCCAATGCCAGTGCCAGAGCCAGAGCCAGAGCGAGTGCCCACTTTAGGCCAGTTCTTAAAATCTAGCGGCCACTTCAACCCACCTCACAGTCAAATATTATTAAAATTTACGAGAGACTCGGCGAATGCCTTGCGAAGTTTATTTCACGACACAGAGAAAGACCAGGAGCAAAAGGAAAAGGAAAACGAAAAAGATGCAGGGCGAGGAAGGAAGAGTGGTCCAAAAGGCACCATTTGCATTAATGGTGCAAAGTCAAAAAAAAAAAAAAAAAAAAAAAACAGAGGTTCTTGTCAGGGAAGACGAGGAGGACGCCAGCTGCGGCACGAGTGCACTTTGAACCTAAGAGAATAAGCCTCACAGCTTTTATCATTTTTCCTCACTTTCTTCCATTCTGTTCTTTCTGTCTCCTTCTTCCCATCTCTCTCTTTCTCTTTGGAAATTGATGCAGGTGCTGGAGGAACAAAAGGAAATTGTTAAATTAAGTGTTTGCCAAGCGGTAGGGGAAATAAATGGGAGCTGCCTGGTCGTTGGGACGACGGAAAAATTAAAGTGCAAGGTGATGTTGCCGAGGTAGCTAGTGAAAGGTTTTAATTCGCTATGCCACACACGAGGACACATACACACCTACATATATACACCAACATCCTACGCAAAATTCTGACTAATCGACACTGCACAATGGTCACGTTGACCATTTTTTTTTGGAATAAAGTCAACATTTAAAGGTTAACTTTAACATTGGCCCACACTGTTAAGTCAAAAGCTCTGAAACAGAGATGCTTTAAACGAGGAGCACATGCTGGTGCTCTATCAATTTTTTAGGTGAAATTGAAGTGCCTTACGATAGCCAATCTACTAAAGTTTTTAAGCGACTGTATTCCCTGGGGCTTGTAGCTTGTGATAATAGATCGGCGTTGTTGAAAATCAACGTGCAAAAATGAATTTTGAGCCGATATATTTTTGAGCAGAGATAACTAACTTTGTCAGCAGTTGTCAGCAGTGTGACATGTAAAGTAATCAATTCTGCAACCTGGCAGATAACCTCACGCTGCGACCTTCTCAAAATTCCACTTTATTACACATATGTATGTATCCACTCTGAGCACTCACCGGTGCTCACCGATAGAAATAGAACACGTCCTATTTCCATCGGTTTGTTGTGTCGGTCAAATGCCTACTAGATTGAGGCACTTTTATATGAAACTTTTCAGAGTGTGACCAGGTTCTGCATTGATGGTATTTTTGTTTGACAACCGATGCGAGTTATGTGAATGGCAAAATTCACTGACGGTGAAAATGTGTCGGTGAAAAATCCTCGTCTGAAAGCACTTTAAGCTAAAAAATTGCAAAGCTATATGATATAGTTATCCGATTTTGATAATTTGTTGACAAAGTGTTATGAGCATGTGAACACATCAATCGTGCAAGTTTGGTCCATATAGTGTATAAACAAAAAATTTGCATGCTCTTATATTAAGAAAAAGGCGGTGCCACGCCCGCTTTTTGCAGCACCGATTTCAATTGATATTATGAGTCCAATGCAAAAAACTAGACCAAAATATCTTGTTTCGTTCTTGAGCTATTAATTTACTCCAAAAAATGGTCAACTAGACCATAGTGCACTGCACTAGCGACAACTTTTGTCATTGCCTACTTTTTGGCGTGGCGCTACTTGTAATCATCGCGTAGTAAGTTTCGCTGGGAATCTGTGCCACACTGCTGCCTCCTAGACACCCCGCGCCCCGTCCGTGCCACAGACCAACTCGACGCTACACTTTTTATACCCGTTACTCGTAGACTACAAGGGTGTATTGAATGCGTTCCAATAAGTGTAACATAAAGACAATATATTCTCAATGGCGTCGGCAGCGGTGGGGACAGAGTGGCGGGGGAAGGACAATTCCGTTTTTTCTCTCTCTTTTATCATTGGTAAATTTGAAAGTTCCGTCAGACGAGCGTTTTTTCACCGACACTTTTTGATAAAAGACCGACGGCAGCACTCAGAATTTAAAAAGCGTCGGTTTTTTTTCCAATGCTCACAAATAAAAATAGAATACGTCCTATTTCCATCGGTCTTTTGTGTCGGTCAAATGCCTACCAGGTTAAAGCATTTTTTATTTACGAAATTGTACAGAGCGTGACCAGGTTCTATGAGAACAAAAACCGATGGGATTTTGGTTTGAAAACCAATGAGTATTATGTGAATGGCAAAAGTGTTGGTGAAATAACGATCGTCTGAAGGGAGCGTTACGCTTTGAAATTATTTTCTGTGGCCTGCTTTGATTTGTATTTTTTTTAATAATTAAACTGAATTTAAAAGTATTGTGGCTGCATCCCTTGTTTTGTTATTAAAAAATTAAACGTTTTGATCTATTTTAATTGGCTGGAGTAACATTCAATATTATTTTAATGGCTTTTGTTGCCAAAGTTTCAATAGTCAAATAAACAGGCTTGCTTCGTCTCAAAGTCGGACTGTTACGGACAATATTTTGCTCTATTGTCTGGTCTGAGAGACAATATGAGACTGACTTCGGTTGGTGTCTGTGTGAAAAGCCGAGTAACTTCGGCTTCTCGATGCGTAGGCAGGGTACCCCCGAACTATAATACTTGACCTGATCGGACAGTCAGATCAAATTTTCCATTCTTCGTGTATATGTATGTAAGGTGCTATATTTATTAAATCAGTTAATAATAGTTGTTGTTCGCACAACGACACCTTTTAGAATGAATGATATTATGCCTTGTGTTAGGATATCGGCATTTCGAACACCACAGGCCTACTTCGACCCATCGGCCTACTTATACTTCTTTACATTCGGCCATCCTGATCGCTCATCTGGCCCAGATGACTTCATCTTTTAATCCTTTCTACGTTTTTATCGTCATCTTTATCGTCTTCGTCTTTATCATCTTCATATCTATTATCTTTATCATCTTCATCTTTATACGTCTATATCCTCGTTACCATCCGATTCGGAAGACATCAGCTCCTCATTTTGCTCTATATACTTCCAAACCTTCATATTGTTCGCGCTTGTTAAAGTTGTCTTTGGGCCTTCGCCCTCTGCCGCTTTCCTGACTACGTAGCGATCGTTTCGATTGACTTTTACAACCTCATATGGTCCTAAAAAGTTGCTTGCTAACTTTCTACCCGTCACAAACTGAGTCCTCTTTATCGCTACCAGGTCGCCTTTCTTATAAACATTTTCTTTCTTACGCTTTCTGTCATAATTTCTTTTATACGTCTCTTGAGCTTTGCCTATTTGTTTTTCATTTTGCTCTATTTGCACGGTGCTTGCTTTCTCCTTGAACTTTTCGCGATCCTTGTTCTTATGTTTGTCCTTGCTGTCTTTGTGCTTATGCTTCTTTCGATTGCTCTTATGCTTACGCTTCCCCTCACCGGATGCCACATCGGAATCCGAGCATTCACCATCGGATTTGTCCGGCTTTCTGCGACACGACTTTTTCTTCTTATCCTTTTTCGATCTCTTGTGATTTTTCAGCAGATTCTTGTCATCCAGCAGCACCTCGGGTGGTGCCTCATTGAATACACCAAACAGCTCGGCGAGAATTTCATTGGAGGATTTAACGGGTACCACTTGCTTTTTGTCGTCTTGCGACGAATCGTTGTTGTTGCTGTCATTATTCGCCTGGGCCTGCTTTGCATCTTTCTCTGGCTGTGTCTCCTGCAACTGAAGCTTCTCCTGCTCCTTGGGCCCCATTGTGCAGTCTTCCGGCTGCACTTCTACTTCCATAGTGTACTTTATCGCCAGTTCTGCTTCCATAGTGCATTTATCCTGCAGTGTTTCTCCGACAATCGCGCACTCTGCTTCCCCCTCTTCTTCGTCCTGCTTGGCAGCCTTAGTTTCCACTACACTGTAAACGCTAAGCTCCTTTAACACCTCGTCTGACTGCGCCACCACCTCTCTTTTCATAAAAACGTAGCCATCTTCATTCAGTACGACACAGAACCTATCCATGAAATCGAAGCCCAGTATTACGTCGTACTCGATCGCTCCATCCGGTACAACTATGAACTTCTGTTCTGCTGTGATGTCATCCACACATACAGTTCCCAAAAACTCGCCCACCGGCACAGTTTTTTTATTCCCAAGGCCTCTAAGCATCAAGCCACTTCGACGTAACTTGACGTTTTCAATTGTTCCGAAAATCTTCTTCTGTATGAGTGAAACATCTGATCCACTGTCTATCAAGCATTCAACTTCTATGTTATTCAGCTTGGCCAACTTGCAACGTTTTCTCTCTTGAATTAGATTCACTTTGTAACCCAGCTGACAATTCTTCGATATATGCCCGAACTCATTGCATTTGAAGCACTTTGTCATATTATTGCATTCTCTTCTGATATGCTCCTTCGATCCACAATTGTAGCATCGAGCCTTTGAAGTGCGTTCAAACTTGTTGTCGCCTGGCAGTTTCTCCATACTCTGGTTCTCGTTCGCTTTCACCCTCTCATACATGTCGTACTTCTCATTCAGCTCGTAGTATGAGGTGCAGCAGTACAATTGGAACTTGAAGTCGCTTCGCATTCGGAGTCCGTCGACTATATAGCGAATGACTGACGCCGTTTCTATTCCTTTGCTTAGCGCAGCTATTTTTTTCATCTCCAGCACATAATCTTGAAATGACTCCCGCTCTGCTTTAAACCTCTCTCTCAGCTTGTTATGTATATCGGCGCTGGTGTATTTCTTCGTAAACTCGCCAATCATGACGTCCTTAAGTTGGTCGTATGAGCTGACAAAAACTGAATCTAAGAGCAACTTGGCCGACTTTATCATTTTTGCACTAGCTTGCACGAATTTTTGTTTCTCTGACAGGCCATAAGCGTCCGCCTTATCCTCAAAGCTAGCGAACCAGAATTTTGCTGGCACACTACGCCCATCATACTCCGAAACCGTTTTCGCGAAGCTTTCTGGGAACACTGTCTCCGCCTTGTTGTGCATAGACATCAACTTTAGAAGATCCTCCATGCTTATGTTGACCCCACGAGATGCAGGCAGTCCATCTGTCGACTTACGAGCGTTTCCCTCCCCTTTCTCGACTCTCTCCTCTTCTGCTTCAGGCATTTCATTTGCTCCTACGTCCTCTTCATTGCATATTTTTCTGACGGCAGCACGCATCTGCTGGATCGATACGTCCTCGCCCATCTGTACCCCTTTGCTCTCCAATAGCTCCAACAACTCCCTCTTCGTGTACGTTATTATCTCCGAATACTTCATGTCTTATTCAGATTATATTCGTTCCGCTTTAATAGGTTTGATGCCCGATGGAATTAGTCTCTTTCAACTTGTGACCAACTTCCGCTACACACACACACACCAGTTTTCCGGAACCAAATATCACAACTTTTCAGCTTTTTAAATTTAAAATTTTTTTTTTCGTTACTATCCCGGTTGAGCCCCCAAATGTAAGGTGCTATATTTATTAAATCAGTTAATAATAGTTGTTGTTCGCACAACGACACCTTTTAGAATGAATGATATTATGCCTTGTGTTAGGATATCGGCATTTCGAACACCACAGGCCTACTTCGACCCATCGGCCTACTTATACTTCTTTACATGTATATTGCTTGTCGCCTTTCGCACCCTTCGTGCTGCTTTCGTCACTAGCGCGGCCGTATACAGTGATGTATTATATAAAGGTGCTAAAGCTAAAGATTATTGCTATTGTACTTGCACTATGTTTTCAAATTGCTGTTTTGGAACATTTTATTGCGCGCATCAGTTCACTAGAATATATTTCGATGAATTTCAACAAAAACTACAGCAAAAATACAACAAAAGATATATTTTTATACAAAACTCGGTTGTGATCTGATCGTTCATGTAAAAGTTTTATTTTTGGCCAATATGCCTGAAGCATAATATTTATCATATCTTGTGAGTTTGGTCCGGACGAAATAGTTCTTCATACTAGTTTTAGTTCAATCGAATATTCCTATGGGAGCTATATTCAAAGCATAATAGCACACCAAATCTGAAAGTTTGGCACAAAAAAACAATTTTCTAATTCATATATGAAGAAAAGAGGCGTTGTCACACCAACTTTTCCAGGCCAAGTTGCAATTGATTTTATAATATTATAAGCCCAACACAAAATAACTACTTTCTTCCAATTAATATATGTGTATCTAAATTAAGTATCGGGTATCTCGTATTCAGGAACTTTTTACTGGTAGTTTTTGATTTCGCTTTCGCCTGTGCTCGACGCGTTCTTGTGGAAAATTAAATTCACTGACTGTCTGACTGAAATAGCTGCCCGTATCCAAGAGACCCAAAAACAGCTCCCAGATATTGAGAAGTTTGAACGCTATTGTACATTTTTCTATGCCATACCTTGACGCCTACCCACAGCTAACTCAGTTAAAGTTGCAGTTGGAGTTGTGGTTGTTGTCATTCAATCAATTTTTAACAAGTGGTGACTGCCACTTAATTTCCAACAAAGTTAGTAATTTGTCATCGGTTGGAAAGCAAGAGAATTTTAAAATTTAAAGTGAAAACCATCTAGCAGTCTGTGGAGCAATTGCGAAATGATAGTCTCGCATAGGCTAACGTGACGCTGACATCGCCAAATTAAAGTGTAATCCCTATGGTTATATGGGTATTCATTTACAGACACACACACACACACACACACTCATACCTAGACACCAGTGTGCACAACGGAAACGGAAGTTTATAAGAATTCACCATCTTGTACCCACACTATAACGCGACTCCCTCCGCTTCAGTCTCCCAACAATGACGATTTGTGCTGTGCCAGGCCAAAATCAAACTCAGATAAGTTCAGCCGCCCAGCGAAGCGCACAAAATCACTTCCGACGAGATTTCAATTTCGCGATTACCTAATTGACACTCAAAGTAATAGAATAAGTTGACTGTGCGCAACAAAGTGTCAGTAGAGCAAGGAATCCAAAGCAGATATTGAAAATTATATTGAAAATCATCAATTTCTTATTACTAATTAAAGTATAACTTCACGTTATTTCAATCCACACATTTTTACTAACTTGCCAAAGTTGATCAATATAAAGATTTCTCAAAATGTTCACAGTGCGGCCGTAGTTTATGAAACTCAACCTACAATCAGCTGACAGAAAACACAAATGAACCAAATTGTGTCTTTACGAAAATTATATCTTTATTAAGGCCAATCACTTATCTGATCATTCTCGTATGGATAATTAACACTAGGCAGCAAGATTGCACTTTCACTGCATTACTCGATCGGTAGAATATCTCTCGAGAATTAGACATTGGAATATCTCTGTCCAACTTAACACGATTGCAAGTGTGGGAAAAAGCCCTTTTCCTTGGATCAAACGTGGACAATACGTTCCAAAGAAATGAGGATTGAAAGATTCCGATGGCGACAGCGAACTGAGAGTGATTTCCTGTTTCTTTTTCTGTTACCCAACTTCAAGATATCGGTATGAAACTTATTGGTTCATTTTTAAATACTAATTACAATTTGTTTGCTCTACAACTTTTTTCAAAACCGACAGTTTTTCAGAAAACATTAAAACTAGCGATAATGCGCACTCTAAAATTTTGAAATCACAGATATGTTCCATATACAGTTGGTAGAAAAGAAGAAAACCGCGTCAGGTGAAATAATGTTACTGATTACACATTTTGGTGATTAGAATCAAAATGAGACACGATTTTGATTTTAACACATATGCTGTATTTTTATACCGTTGGAGTTTGAATTTTATTGATACAGTAAATACATATGTATCTATGCTAATTATGCAACGATTCTCTATAGCCGGGCCACTAACTAGTTAAAATTAATTAAACTATAGGCATTTCCGCCGAATGGTCAACCAGGACCAAATGATAAAATGTTGATAACCATCGTATTTTTTTGTGTATAATTATATAATAGTTTCAGACCAGTTGATTTCATAAGGACTCTGAAAAATGGTATTTTTTCACTTTTAGCTAATTTTAAAGGCATTTTTATATTTAATTATTTCACATGCAAAACATATGGTTTGTTGCACTCTTTCTACAAAATCTCTTTATTGCAATCAATTAAGAGAGAAAATGCAGAGAGACCAAACAAAAAGTCGATGAATACTTAAATCTTTTTTGCTTCTTTTGTTCAAATCCGAAAACATCATTTTATTGTAATTGCATCGCATTGAATGCAGGCAGGTGCCTGACACAACATATTTTAAACAAGTTAGGTGTCTCTGATTTAAATATAAAAAGCTTAGGGGTTATCACTGCTGTCGGCAGTCCGCAGTGACGAAAGTAATAACCAAACTTTTATTTTTGATTTTCAGAGTTTTTTCATAAGCATTCATAGATAGGTAAAACATTTGATACATCATAAATTAAAAAACGTAAGCAATATATTAATAAAAATAAAAGCGATCCACACAAATTAAAAGAATTTTGCGAAAAAGCAGCTGAGAGAATGGGAAAGATTTCATATTAAATACAATTTTCCTTTTCTTATTATAAATGTTACTACACACAATAAACTGAGAATTAAGTTGTTTGTTAAGGAAATATAAAGTGATTTATTAGAAATTTGCGGTAATAACAATAAGAAAAAACATAAGGAAAATTCGCAACTTCAACAACTGGTAATTTATTCAATTTAAAATAAACTAATAGAGATAATTTATTATTTAAATGCTCGATAGAAAGCTATATAAATCCTCTTTAAAATAAATAAATCGTTTTAAAATACTCCGTTCCATTTAGCATAATTTTTTCAATTTACTGGATTAGGCCAAAGGCGACTTCTATTTTGAGTACGTTCGTGACCACTGGTTTATTGCTAGCATTATGAAAACTAAAACTCGATGGGCCCCATTTTTTGCACTCAACATAGGGCTAACAAAATTCTATCGAATCGCAAAAAAAAGATGGGAAACATTTTTTTTTTTCTATCCTTTTTTTACATTAAAAGCGTACGAATGTACGTTTGCGACCCACAGAAATGCCCATATACATACATATCCATAAATATTTTTCATCTGGGGTCCCATACGTATAAAAAACCGTGTTTTTGCCTTGATCCTTGTATTTGTGCAAGTGCATTGTAAATTGTTTTTTTTTTTTTTAAATTGTGATATCGACAGTAAAACTAGACCTCGAGCTAGCCATGCCTACCCACATTTTTAAATAGTAAACAGCACAAAAGAAATCCAATCTAAAATTCAAGTTTAATATGCTTGATTTTATCATGTATTTTTTAAATATGTATTCAGGATATTATTGTTAAATTAACTCAATGTGAGGAAAAAATGGCCATCACTCAGCATTAAAATAGTCAAAAAGGCCTATAACATTCAAATTCACTGAAAAAATTGCCCCGATAATTAAAAAAATTCGAGATAACAGTATTTGAACTTATCTTTTTGTCATTGGCTTAAGAGAATCCGGGATTACCGAACTTCTGACACCGTGTTGGATTGATTTTATCCCGGAATTCGTTTCTGTTTATGTAACTTTGTTATGTTGCCCGATTTTGGTTGAGTTAAACAAGTATGTTTAAAGCTTAAAATGAACTTAAATATGAGAATGTTTTTTAATATGTTAGAAACAAGCTCTAAACATTTTGGTACAAGTTCTTGAGTTCCCTATAACAACAACCCCGCCGAAAGATTTGTGTGTTGAAGCGTCAGTATTCAGTTCTCCTTTCTTCATAACAAGAAGTAACATGAATGAAGTTGGCATGACATCCAAATAAACTTGACCTTAGATGGTATCTAGAAACCAAATTCCTAATTTTGAAATCCTTAGCTCTCATACTAGCAGTCTATGTTATAGATGTTTTATACAAACGAACAGGTGACTCGGCTGTTGATATTGTATTTGGCCCATTTTAAATGGCTTATAAAAACAATAATGTGTCGCAAACTGTGCGCAAGTAAATGAAACAGAACGGAAGTAGGGCCATAAAAACTGCGTTTAAAAATGGCCGACACACACCCAACAATACGATTTCAAATACCCACAGAGCACAGATTCATAGGAGTGGCTAAATGCATATGTATACAGGCAGAACAGTGGTTGGCCGGTTCAGGATGTATTACATTTTATTGTAAAACGGAAAACTAAGCGGCTTCCTTCCGGCACAATTTCGACTTTTTGTTAAACATTCTCAAACGGATAACGAGGGCGGCTCAATAAGATATTTATTTCAAATAGATATTTACTTTCATTTCTTATGACGCCTCAATTTAATATTAGTACCAATGCAAAACTAGTCTACACGTTCTCTGGGACTTTAAGTACTTTAAGTATTGCATATGAAAATTAGCATCAGCACAATTTAATTTTTTAATTATATTGAGCTCCGGACATAAATTAAAGATAACATAGTGTTGTCAATGAATTACAGAACAAGAAATACCTTAGATAATTCTTTTATGATAGTAATAAAATTATTGTAAGTAATAACGAAGATTCCCTCACTATAGAGGAAATTGAGCCATATACGAAATACTTAACCTATTTACTAGTACTGGACATATCTAAAAGTTTTACGAAGATATGCCAATCCACTCAGAGAATTTGTAAAACGTTTTGTTCTACAAATAAAAAAGTCTGAAGTCTGCTATGAGGAGTTGTTTTTTCTTTCAGTCGGGAGCTCGACTATTGCCATTCCCGCTTGCTTTTGCTTCTTGCATACGTAAAATTCACATCGACAACTTGATTTTCGTAGAGGCGATTTTCAATTCATTTAGCTCGAGCATTTTTTGACGATATATGTATGGATATACATATGTATGCGTTCACCAGATCACATCAACAACAGAAAATCAATGAAAAATGAATGATTGTAATGATGAACAAGTATGGTGATTGTGATGAATGAAAATTCATCAGCTAAATAGTAAGCTGGAAGTATCTGATTGAGATGCTTTGTTATCGATAAAACACAAAATCCAAAGAACACAAGATTTAATATTAAATGGATCGAAATTGAAAAGGAAACCAATTAATTCAATATTATTTTGGTTTGTATGAATAAACAAACAAAGAAGACTCTGGACTCTGCCCATTTTTAAGGAAACAGCTAGGAAAAGTGCTTTAAACATTCTCATGCAAGACTGGCTTAATTATTTATTATCACGATGTAGTATTAATTATTTTAAATGTGGCCTTTTGCTCTGTTGGTTTTCATATCATAAAATATTAACAGCAGTGAAAATAAATAAAATGACAACTTTAATTTTGCCTCAAATTCCATTTAAGCGTTCACCTGAAGTCTTTCAAACATTTTTTGATTGGTAATACATTATACATACATATGTATGTGTTTGATGAGTTCTGGTGAACGCGGCCATTAACATATCGATTTAAAACTCGATACTTAAGATAACTAAGAATAGTTCACTAAATATGATTTTAGCAACGGCAAAATCGACCACAGATTATACCAAAAATATAAAGATCGGTTGCATAAATTGTCTACAAATCAGTTCAAAAATTGGTATTTTTTGTGAAAATTTGCAACCACCCTCAATTTTCAGCTGATTTTAAAATCCGTTCGGATTCTAAATCTTTAATGAATTCTCTATCGTATGTGTGTATAAATATTTTCACAACAAAATGATTTGTGCCACGTTTTTCGTCCTGCGTCCCCAGTGTACGGCGTTTCTTTCACGTTGAACTTGACAGCATCGAGCAATTGACTGCCGTTGCACTTCACAACTAACGATAACGGATGTGATAACGATAATGACAATGGGCATGGTGATGGTGTTGTTGACAGTGGCTCATCGACAGGCCAGAAGGATAGCAATAGCAGCCATTGAATAGAACAATAAAAATAAAAATGAAAAAATAACAGAGCTTTTGCTATTCAAACGGAATTAGAAAACCTTGTACCCAATTTAGTCGTAATGGCGACAAAATGTCACTTAAGCCTCTGCTGCAACATTGCAAACAGTAACAAGACGTAAAAGTCATAAGAAGTGAGTACGAAACAGAGACAAGGTACTATAACATATCTAAAGTGTGAGCAAGAGAGACAGAGGAGTGAAAGCAATACGATTTTTTCAGCCCGTTGTCATTTTATTTTGTGCAGTGTGCTCCTACCGTACGAATCGTACGTGTCTGTCATTCTGTCATTCTGTCAGTATTTGTTTGTCTGTGTATGCTTGGGTATGTTTGTGTGTGTGCAAACTCTTGAGACATGCCTAAATACTGATGACAACAACAACCGCCCACGTTGTGCGTGTTGACATGAAGTTGTCGCCTTTGTCGTCCGTTATTTCGCTTGCTCGTAGAGATGGGCACGTGTCTTTTCGGTGTTTGTGGCTCGCGGGCCTTGGGCTTAGAAGACTGCAGACTGGGGCTTAGTGAAAGGATTCCGAAAAACAGAAAGTTCCGCAGTCTCAAAAAGTTATTGGAAGCGCAAATGTGAATTATTGCGTACTTACTTCTCATATTGATTTCTATAAATATTTTAAAAGTATTTTCCGATATAAATTATTATGGTATATTGCCCGATTAGGATATTATTTTTCCAAAAAGTTCATAGCATTATAACACGCAACGCCACCAAGTTTGATACCGATTTTTCATTTATAGCAACTTAAATTAAACTAATATGAATTTTATATAGACAACTTGAAGGAAAAAAATAAAAGTTTCAAATCGTTGAATTAAGAAAAAATTCGATACCATGCTCACATTTGCAGACCTTTTCCTATTAATATTATATGCCCAACGCATTGAGCATTGCAATGCAAAAGCTAAGACAAAAAATCTTGACCCCATCCTGACTTATAAATTAACTTAAAAAAATTGCAAAAAGATGCCATAGTGCTGGCTAACGATATAAAGTTCTGCTTAAGGCTCCGATGCGAAAGCTTCAAAATATCGAAAGTCATTTTTGTATTGACGGGCATTTTTATCATTTTCCGCGAGTTTGTCGTATTTAGCCAGGAACCTTTAAATATTATAATTATTGATGGGAGGAGCCTGCACTGCGAACCTTTTGGATCTCCTGTGCCCCCTTCTGAGCTTATAGCTCATCCATCAACCCGATCTCTCGCACGAAGTCGATGATTTTTGTCAGATTGGTAGGACATATTTCCCTAGAAGACTACATCTACGTCTAGAGAGAGCAGTGCATTCTGCTAAAATATGCATCCTCGCAGTTGCAGCAACGACAGGTTCCAATACTTACAATGCTCTGTCAGTTGACCGGTCAGTACTGGTCATTCTGGCTAGTTTGACAGCCGCTTCATTCCCTGCTATAACCATGTGACCTGGGATCCATCTTAGGGTTAGCAGCTGGAGATCACTGATAGCAATTCTAGCTCCAATAAGCTCCATTAAAACTTCTCTGGCCGTTGTCGGACAGGCCCCCGTCATACATACGCAGTGTAAAGAGCTCTAGAGCACTTTGTAATCGCATTCTGCATTCTGTTGTCGAAAGTGATCCCTAGGTGTTTCACCTTTTTGCTTGTTTCTGTTATGCTATTTGCTTACCTTATTAGCCTCATTCTTTTCAACTTGTACCTTTTGGTAAAGGGAACGATGACCGTTTTGGATGGGTTGAGGTTGAGGCCCACCTCTCCACACCAGTCACTCGTTATCCGTAAACCTGACTGTGCAATGTCAAAGAGTGTTTCCTCGAATTTGCCTCCAGCTATGATGACAATGTCATCGGCATAGCCTTGACATTGCATTCCATAGCTCGCAAGTTTCTGAAGCAGTTCGTCTACTAACAGACTCTAAAGTAGTGGAGACAAGACACACTCTTTAGGACATCATTTTGTGGTTGTGACTGTAACAGTAATGTCTTGAACTGTTGCCGTGGCTTGTCAACACCCCATCTGGTCAGGGCAGCCTGGACAGCACCGTGAGATGTGTCGTCGAAGGCACCCTCTATGTCCAGGAAGGCGCATATGGCCACCTCCTTATTATCAACCACTGTGCGGAGAATGCGGTGTAGTTGATATAGTGCCGTGCCCGTAGATCGGCCTGCTCTGAATGCATGCGGTGTTGGTTGCAGTGGGGATTGCATCAGAAGAGTGCTTCTTATCTTGTATGGAAAACGATAAAGAAGCTGGTGCTTTATCGTTTTCAATAAAAACGATGTTAAACTTATGGGTCCGAAGGACTTGGGGCTGGTGATATCTTTATTCCCTGCCTTGGGGATGAAGACCACCCTAGTTCTTCGCCATGCCCTTGGTATATATTCGAGTGCAAGGCTGCTAATCAAGATCTTTCTAAGAATGGGGAGGATTATATCCTGCCCTTGCTGTAGAAAGAATGGTGAAATCAAGTCTAGGACCGACGATTTATAGGCCTGCAAAGTTCCGATTGCCCATTTTATCGCTCCAATGTGAGTGTCGGCTTGGCAGTTTTCCAATCAGCAGACACTGGTCTAAGCGTGTTCCTTATTTCGAATGTATTTTCCTGTACAGGGGTACTCCCTGGGAGGTGCGTCTGCGTGAAATAGAAATTTGCCTCCTTCACTTGAACTCTCTATACATTCCGATTGGCCTTTCTGATCTCCTTGTTGTAGGAGGTCAGGCTTACACAGTATGAATCCCAAATCCCGCCTCTCTTCGCTCTATTGAAGAGGCGACGGGTGATGAGTTCCACCAAAGGGGCGTCTGTTTCTCTGCGCTTCCTTCCAAAGGGACAGCTTTCTTCAAAGGCATTTATTGTGAATTTATTTATTATTATTTATTATGGAAATAGTTTTTAGTTATTCGTACAATGTATGAAATCGGAATCGTTGCCAACGTTACGTTGCGAGGGTCCATATGACTAAAAACAACTTTATTTCTATGGTTTATAGTAACTTCCTTTTGCACGATAAAATCGTGTAACCTACTTTGTGTCCAAATTTCAGGCTCCTCGGACATGCTGTTTGGACTTCACAATGATCAGTTAATCAGTTAGTCAGTCATGATAAAGAGTTTTATATATGCATATCGATATACAGATGTGGTCAAAAGTATTTACACAACGTGAATTTTTTTGAGCTTTCAACTTTGATTGCTTATTGCTGCTGCTTTGGCACTCAGATAACAAACTAACGGTTATTGTCGTGTTTCTGCATCTATGCAGAAGCAAATTAAAGAAAAATTGGAAATTATAACTGTTCATGGACTTAGCAAAGAAGCATTGAAGTGATACTCATCAGTTGTCAAAAGTATTTACACACATTTATTTTTCGTCAAAATTATTTACACACAACTTATTTAATTTTTTTTATGTTAAATACTCAATTTAAAAAAATTATATTATTACTATATTATTAACCCAACTAATGTCTAGTTATACTGCCCTTGGCAACAATGTCAGTTTGCAACCTGGCTAGTATTAACTTAACCAAGTTGGGCGCAATCTTAATAGTCTATTTTGACCATATTTCACCTATTTTAGCTATAGTTTCGGGGTGCCGCCGATCTCTATCAATGTTCCTCTAGTTCCTAACGAAATCCCAAACATTTTCCATGATGTTAAGATCGGAGCTTTGTGTTGGCCAGGGAGCAACCGCCTGATTTAGGTCTATTGGTATTCGACCCTTATGACATTGAGCCCTGTACCGCTGCAAAATAAAGTCATACTAAACTAAAAATAGTCTACTACTGACATAAAGGCATGAACAATTAAGAAATGGAGATATCTGGATCGATTTGGCGTGCCCTCTATCGGTAGCAAGCCTCTGAATCCGTTGTAACCCCGACCAATCAACAGGCTTGGTGGTGGCACAGCGATGCTCTGGGGATGTCGGGGCAACTTTAATTGTATTTGTTTGATAACAGATTTAAACGATTTGTTACTATGCATGCAAATAAAGACCAACACCTACTTTGACCTGGTGTAAATCAAAAGTTACAGAAGCTACAGTATTAAGTACTTAGAGCTGCTATTGTTACAAAGCTTTAAAAATTGATTCCAATGCAGTGTGCCGCAAAAAATTAGCAAAAGGTCAAATCAATTTTCAGCTACTCTTCGGCTTGCAAAGCAATTTGTTATTGTTGCCGCTGCAGCTACTACGGCTGCCACTTGTGTGCCACGGTGCACGTGAATAACGACAGTTGCCAGTCCAAATGGCTTGAAATTCTTTTAGTCGGCCTCAGCAAACAAGGGTAGATGAAATGGGAGCAACGGAAAGGTGAAATATGAGCAAAAAAGGGAACGTAGAGTTTTGAGTGAATTTTTTGTGTCAGCCCTTCTTCTGCTTTTCCTGCACTGCTTCTCTTTATTCCTTGCAGCGCGGTAAAAGTATCATCATATATTTATATATTAAATATACAATACTTCAATAAATACAATAAATACAATACTTTGTCCTATTCCTAAATAAAATGGTATACATATGAAAAACTCGTATATATCTTAGAGTATGATATACATATATAAATACAAATATAGTATTACTAGGGGGCTTCGACCCCTGCCAAATTCTTCGTAGAGTTGAGTTAAGTTAAGTTTTTTAAACTTAAGGTTAAATTGCATCCGATTGTTCCTATGGCAACTACAAATATAATATAGTAATCCGATTTTGACCAAATTTACAATTTGTGATTTTCGTTGAGATATAATAAAAGCAGAAAAGTTTTTCAAACTTAGAAGCTCTGGCAGTTCATACCCATTGAAAATTTTGAATTTTTTTTTTAAATCTATTTTTTTCAAATTTGTTCTCGATTTATTACAAAAAATATTTTAATGCAAAAAAATTCTTGAAATTTTCAAAAATATTTTTGGTAGAATTTTTTTTAATTTTTTGAAAATCCTAAAAATTACTATTTTAACCCCATTTTCCTACTTTTCACACAAAAAGTGGCTTTTCAGCATTTTTCAAAAAATTATAAAAAATACTAGCAAAAATATTTTTGAAAAATTTTTTTTGCAGTCACTCTTAAAATTGTTTCAAACATCTTTTTGCATCAAAATATTTTTTGTAAAAAATCGAGAAAAAAAAGTTGGAAAAGTAAATTTTTTATAATATTTAACATTTTTCATGTGTTCTTAATGGGTTAAAGAAATTTTTGTATCATTCAAACGGAATTTAAACGACCTTTTCAAATATATTTTTTACTGTGCAGACTTGACTTACATAGCTGTTAAAGTAAAAAAAGGTGTACGCAGACACATGCGAGTGGGTGTACATTAGAGTGGGTCAATTTGTATGGACCAAAAAAAATGCACCAAGCGGTTGTCAAAATCGTAATCTACGACGAATTCTAAGAAGAATTGCCCAAGAAACCATGGGTCTAAAATCAAATTCGAGCTTCCGATTTTTAGCGAGAAACTTTTTGTATCTTTTTGTCACTTTAAATACGCATAGATACCTAAGCGAATGCATAAAAAATATTTGGTTTCACTTAACATTTTTAAATTAAATTTAAATTAAAAATTAAATTTTATTTTTAAAATTTTTTTTTAAACTAAAAAAAAAAATTTTAAATATAAAATTACAAAAATTGGCATTAATTTGCATTTGACCGTCAATTTACGCCCTTTCTAGTGCCACGCCCACTCCAATTTTTTTTCCAAAAATGCTTTGAAGTATTGAAAATATATAGTTCAAGTTTCAACCCGATATCTCACTTAGTTCAAAAGTTACAGATTTTTGCCACCAACATTGGCAAAACAAACCGAAAATGGGTACAAAATACATGCAAAATACATATAAAATGGTACCAAATTTGTATGCATTTTGTGCTTATTTTCGGTTATCTATGCGTATTTAAAGTGACAAAAAGATACAAAAAGTTTCTCGCTAAAAATCGGAAGCTCGAATTTGATTTTAGACCCATGGTTTCTTGGGCAAATCTTCTTAGAATTCATCATAGATTACGATTTTGACAACCGCTTGGTAGCGAAAAAAATTGACCCACCCTAGTGTACATACATATGTATGTATGTCATTTGGAGAAGAGGAAGATAAGGCTGTGTTAAAAACACTTTATTTATAACTGAAACCCGGGTGACACAACTGTAACTAATATAGAGCGATTGAAAAAAGATTACCTCGAGCTCGAGTTTATTTGCAGATTCGATATTGATTTGAAGCAGAAACGACCGCATTTGGCGAACAACATAGTGCTGTCGCTTTCAGACATGCAAAAAATCCAAAAATCGGGCACTGTTCTCAGTAAACTAATAAAAATAGTTACTTTTTATTTTGTGCCAGTCAAAGCAACAAATTTTTACCATCGAAAAATTGATGAGGGCAAAAAGAAAGGTTTTTTCTTGAAATGCAGTAAATGATACAGCTGAATAAGCTATAAAGCTTAAGCAATAATTTCGCTGAAAAGGAAAACGAAGGGTTAAACAGCGATTTTTAAAAACTTTCAGAACCCTGTCAGCACGGCTTAGTGTTGACGTAGATTAAATTTTATTTTTGAATCATTTTGGGTAGTTTAAAAAGAATTGGGGAGCATGCATTTCGGTATCTACGAAAAAAAGGACACTTTCAAACAGGCGACAGACACGCATATATTGTACATGTACCTTAGGCAATGTTGGGACCTTGAATTAATAGTGAGCGTAGTTTTTTTTAATTTCGGATTTACCCTGTGGGAAAATCGACTAGCTTTGTACTACATATGTAGTACAAAACTAGTTGGCTAAGGGTGAACAATTGTTTGCCTTTCTGTCCTTAGCCCAAGTAGTGAAGTTTTCCATTTAACACAGGCTTGTCATGGAAAGTGTCACTTGCCTCCAACTAAACCCTTTTGTGACCAGATTTGTACTAGCTGCATTTATTATGGCTCTGAGACAGTTGCTTCATTTCTAATTAAATAACTAGTTGTGAAAAGGTTCATGTGGCAACTAGCCCTTTTGTAACAAGATTTGTACTAAATAGTTGAATTTATTATAGTTTAGAAATAGTGTGTTTTTAAACTAGTTGCATACAAAACTATTTCCTCCATTCAAATTACTAGTTGCCGTACTGGGCTTTATAATCCACCCGGAAATGGTTCTATTTCAACCAAAATATATCTAGAGTTTTAATTTATGCTAAAAATTTATTTATTTGTTATGATATATTTAAGAAAAACTTTTTTTTTTTTTGGCTGACTGCCTGATACTCATTATTTACTAATTATTATTTTTCCTTGTAGAAGTTATCTCTATTCTATCTGTTGAACTATTTGCTTCTTACACATGCTCGCATTTTTATTGCAGAGTGTTGGTTATAAACTGGTTAATTTCGGTTAACGGTTAACGCTCATTGATAATCGGTTTTAGCGGCAAGACATTGAAAGCTGGAATATACTAAGTAGGAGTACCAGGCACTAATTTTGAGATTCAGCTCAAAGGTTCGGTAATTTACAAATATTCCGCAAAGTGAAATGTGTGTCAAAATGTGTTTGTCTAAAAATAATCAAACAAACGCTGTGAATCTTGTCGTTGGAAAAAGTAAAAGCGACAGCATTCCGACCAGAATTCACAGTTGCAGTAGCACGAAGATCGTCCTATGGCAAACAAACAAACAAAACAAAACAAAGCACAGCACATCGGAATATGGTTAACAGAGTCTCAGCTTTTTAGCTTACTGAACTGGCACAATGCGACTGAACCATTAACGCATTGACCATTGGCCTGGCTAGAAACACAATCTCAGCAGCAATCAGAGTTCGAATAAGAATAAAAGTTGGAGTCAGACTAAGCGGACTTGAATAACGATGCCACTGCCGTAGCTTATGAAAATGGCGTTAGCGTTAGCGTTGCCATTGGCATTGGCAATGTTGCTGGCTGCTTGACTTATGTAGCAGAGTGTACATTGAAACATGCTGAAACATTGGTAAACTGCCACACACTCAACACTCAGGAGTCAGTAGACAGTAGACAGACGACCGCAGTTATGACAATAACAGCTAAAGCGGTTAAAAAAGTGCAGCCAAAATGACTTTTATATCTGCAAGTTGCAAGTAGTAAATTCAGTGCAGATCCAACCGACAGCAACAACAATGGCACTAAAAACTGGGCAGCTAACGAGCAATAAAACTATGAAAGTTATTGTGCAACCGTGGCCATTTGTGCATTTCGAGTTTGTGTGTTATGTATGTCATGCTGCTCTTGTTGTTGTTGTTGACTGTTGTTTCTGCTGCACTATTTCAAATGTCAAATTTTTATGCCCTCTACTGAACATGAACCACAGCAGCAACCGAAACAATTGACATTATTGACAGCGGCGAGGGGTGACGACCAACTTTTAAACTCATCAATGCTAAGCAGTGACAGTCCCAAACACAGATCTGTTGTCTATTCCCTCCAGCCACTTGCGTCTGCAACTGCTGCCCATCTGACATTTGAAATTAAATTTGAAATCTAATTTATATCTTTGAGAAGCCAGGGAAAACCCTGCCTTTTCCATAAAATTCATAATAAATCGCGACTTAAATTTTTTTTTTTTTCTGTTTATATTTAATATATTTAAGAAAAAGTTTGAATTAAGAAGATTTCGACTTATTACGATTATTAAGCTTATTGCCATTCGATTTAGTTCGAGTTAGAGGAAATTTGAGTTATAGAAGCTCGAGTTATTGAAGTTAAACTGAATTTCTATTTTATAATATGCTTTGGCGCATCTTTTTATGGCTCACTGAACCAAAAGTGCAGCACAGCAGCCGCCTGTTGTCCTCAGATGAGGACTTTGATTAACACCCACTTTAAATGCATAAATAAAATGTATAGTCTTATCAGTATACAACTCTATGTTATATATACTATTTGTTTTTGAACATCGACACACAGAAGTCAACATAAGATCATAAAAAACTAAAAATACCATAAAATAAATTAGATTTAAAAGAAAACAGGAAAGCTTTAGTCGTGAGAACTCGACTACGAAATACCCTGTTGCAGTCCTTTGGCTGATAAGTCGATATATGTACACATCATTTATTAAAATTAGAAAATACGTAACTAGTTTCTCCTGCTGTTTTGTTACAATCATGGCAACTAACTATGTGCTATTATATTATTTTCTTTGCAGGTAAATCACAACTGGGGCCAAACCGTTGCATACAACAATTTCAGTTTTGCTATGAACATCAGTTACTGGGCGCAAGTAACACGGACTGTGAATGTGAATGTGAATGTAAATGAGATTGAGACTGTGGGCGAGACTGAGTCTTAGTCTGCGCCTAAATAAGCCATTTGTCAGGCTCACCAGAAGCGTTATCTGTCAGAGCTCGCCCTCTTAGTAGGCTCCGTTAATTACCCAGTCAGGCGCACAATTTGGCAATCTACACTACGGCTTGGTTCCATAGTACGAGCAGCACAAGCCTTGTCATGTCCCGACGGGCAGCAAAAAATCACAGCCTTTAGCACGATAAACATTCATTTCAATTGCCCTGAACAGCCGCTATCCCTCTCGTCACTTTGGTGCAGTGTGCCTTATTCGACACATGGTCCGGCTGGTCGGCTGGTCGGCTGGTCGACTGGTCGACTGGTCGACTATGCGAAACATGTCTTTTATCTCAAAAACGAACAACGAAATTGTAAAATATTTCACAAAATATTTTAGTTGGCGCGGCGTCTCTACTTTAAGCAATCCACATGACCATAAATCCTCGCCACAGCGCTCGTAATAGCCAATACTCTTGCCCATCCCCACAGCCATTTCTTGAATTTAAAACCCATGGCCTCGGGCCTCGGGATCCGGGCCTCGGGACCCGGGACTCGACTCTCGGCCCTCCCTCAGGCTGTTGTGTCCGTCGATTATGTTGCACAATTTTTGCAATGCCTCCCCTCTTTTTAGAGTCGACTTTTATGTCGCGTCGCACAACTTTTGACCACTTGGGCAACCACGAGATTTTATTATTCACACACCGCGTAGCACCCAAATACTAGGCCAGACAATGTCCACAGGCTCGACGCAATCAGGTCTGGCTACTGGTAGAAACATGGACATGGATACCCAGAGTGTGAGCATGTGCTGCATATTTGTCAACGCCTAAAAATATGCCCAATCTTTTCAAGATTCGCACAATGCATAACTTGCCCCTTTTGCAACATAACAGCACACTCGGTAGGGACCGTACACTGTTTAAAGTGATAGAATAACATCACTTAGGACAGATCCGAGTGTTTCAGTCAACAATTTATTTGCAACAGTTTTCCTACGATACTCAAGGCATAATTTATTTAGATACCCCTTAGCTTTTGGATCAATTCGAAGTCAAATTGGGGAGCCTAACCATTGAATAAAATGATAAATTATGGTAAAAATGATATGGCACAATCTAATAGGCCTAAATATATTAATTACATATAAGCACATTAGAGTACATTCGCCGCACTATGGAGAATAAGTTTCTTTTTCGGTATAAGCTACTAAATTTATGAATCTAATGCCTAAAAACAACAAACTCTGAGTCTCTGAAATTTAGGTGCTAATCAAGAATATACTTATTATCTTTATGGGGTCGCTATTACATTCCTATATCTCATGAACCATATGTATAACCATATTTATACAACCATATATTTTTACTTATAACTATATCATTCGATCGGTAATAGCTGAATTCGCCTGTATATACGAGTGTTGCTAGTCGCATTTCGCAGCCTTCGTGATGCTTCATCACTAGCGCAATCTGCATTCCACAGTGGTAATAATTTAACACATTTCATGAACCATTTGGTCATGCACTAATATTAAATCACTAATAAATTACTACAGATCGTACCTAACTGACTGAGACGATTGACGTTTATTTGCATTTAATTAGTGTCACATTTTAAATGAACTGCACTGCAATGCTTTGTGATGCGTAAGGGCGTGGCTGTCTTGTTTAATTTTGATTTGCGACACATTAACGCCAACGCCAACGGCAACGCCGGCTTCGCACACTGGGGCCGCAGGCCAATAAACGTGGCGAAAATCATTGTTTTGTGGAAAGCGTTCGTA
This sequence comes from Drosophila suboccidentalis, assembly GCA_037043435.1. NCBI lineage: Eukaryota > Metazoa > Arthropoda > Insecta > Diptera > Drosophilidae > Drosophila > Drosophila suboccidentalis. Next base: position 14,226 of record JBAMBK010000298.1, on the reverse strand, counting down.
AACAGTTTTATAAGCACATTATAGATGAAGTATCCAAAAAGGTTTTTGATTCGGGCTAGAATTATTTAAAATGTATTTTTTTCCAATTATGTGAAACACAATAAAAGCTTGTTTCTTCACTTGTTTACTTTTTAGACCAGCAAAGTTTAGAAAAAATAATAAGATTAGGTAATTTTTTAAAACTTGGTAGAGAATAAATGGCTTGCATCACTGTACAGCACCTAAATATAACTTCAGAACGCTGTAGTAATCAATATTTTAACTAACTCATATAGAATTGTCTGCCCGGAGGTGCCCGGTCAAAAGTAAAATCAACAAGAGTAAATGCAACATTGCCAAAAAGTGCTACAAATAATTTAATATAGTGATCCGATTTTCCCCAAATTCGATAAAGATCTGTAAAACAATATCGAAGTCACAACTTGTGAGATTAATTGAGATATCTCAATGGGAGCTAGTATATGATATACGTATAGTAGTACGATTATTACCAAAGTCGGTCAGAATATACAAAGGAATTTCAAAGACATCATCTGTGATTTATGTCAAGATTTCTCAAAAATAACTAAAAAGGTTTGTGCAGTAAAAGTTGAATTTCAACTGGTCGTTCTTTTGGCAGCCATATGATATAATGATCCGATTCGATCGATTTTAACACATGTATTGTCTTTAATAAAAACATTGGTCTATACAATGTTTCGTCCACTTTACTCAAAAACAATAACTCAAGGGAGCATAAAACCAGACAAATTTACATTTATTTTTTTTAGACCATTCTATTTAGCTTACCAGACATATATCATTACGATTTTTATAAATAAAATGTATGAAGGATGTGTAATTTCGATGAAAAAAAAGTAAGTTTTAAGATATTTATACTCGTAAAAAATATGAACACAAAATAATATTGAGCTTTGACTCATAAGTTTGAAGCACCCTCTGATCGTGTCACACTATGTAAGTAATCACTTCAAAGCTCAAGGAGTTTGCTATCAAAGCCCTTTTAAGAATCTTCACTGGCTGCTACCCCGATTTTTGCAACCAAAATGGAGAAATGGCCCCACTGTGCGTCGTCGGGTTGCGTATTTGTACGGGCAATTTCATTCAATTGCACCTGCCAGCAGGACAAAAGATTCTGTCAGTCAAAGGCCTCGTGGTTAGCATCCCTTTTGCCCCTCAACTCCGACTGCAACCTGTCGCTCCGGCAAATGTTTAATAAACTTAAACACACATACGCAAATGTACATACTTATGTATATGTACGTATGTACGTATGTATGTATGTGTGCTTGTGGGTTTTCTGTGCGTATGTCATGGCGAGACAAAGTAAACTTTACTGTGCAGACACGCGTAATTAAATGCAACAAAAGCAACCAGGACAGCCCTGTCTATGGATGTATGTATGTATGTACAATACAATGCATACAAACATACAATATGTGCGTCTCAGTGTAAATATGTATGTATATGCATTCACATGTACATATGAATGTGTGCTTTTGGGTGTGTGACAATTTGCAACAAATCGTTGCGACAAACGTGTAGATGCAACAGCCAACCAAGTGAACGACTAGCAGTGACCCCAACAAAGCCCCTCGTCCTCTCCCTCTCTATCGTCCTCTCCCTCTCCCACGCCCACGAGACAGCCGCACGCCTAATGCGCTTTTGTCGGCACAGCTTCATCGACCTCGTTTTTGTTGTCTAGGTCCTCATCATCATCATCATCATCAACGCTGTCAGCACGTTGACAAGCGACAGGTGAGGGCTGCTCCTGTCCTGGTCACAGCTATGCAACCGCATTGACAAAGTCGTAGCCGTAGCAGCTGGAGACTGAGACTGGAGACTGGAGATGACGAAAGGTACATACATATGTACATGTGTATGTATATGTATGTACACAGCTCAAAAAACAAATAAAAAACATCAGAATGGAATTCTATACGCATATTTAGACAACTTTCATGATTGCCTCTAACGAGTTATGTCATGTTGTGTTTTCTCCCAGTGTACCCCCAGCTGTATGGCTGTATGGCAGTTCACCTGCCTGTATTTCCTTGACTCTATATTCTGGATGCCTTTTTAGGAAATGTGTTGCTTCCAACAATTTTCAACGCTATCTGCGTACTACTGCTAACCAACCAATGGCAACAGAGCTAAGCAGCAACTAGGAGCCAGGAGCCTGGAGCCTGGAGCTGTGATCCATCCACGCACAGACACACCTGTACCTGTCGGCGCATTCATATAGGAGCTTTGTACAATTTCGTGTCTCATTTTCATAATTTATTTACGAGTGTGTGCGCGCTGCTTGAAAGCATTAAGCTTAATCACAAGCATCACAAATAGAAATAGCCGCACTCACAGGTGAAACACAATGGTATACATTGAGAAACAGCAAAATTGCAAGAGAGGATGAGACACAGAGACAGAGATGAAGTTATAACTTACAAGTCGGAAACGAAAACTCGAGCGCACACAGAAGCTTGATACCCTGTATCAGTAAATAAAAAATTATTTTTATTATTTATTATAAGCGTATTCTAGAAACAGATTAAGATTTCGCTTAAGCAATTCTTCATCAGTTGACGATACGACCGTTCTTACACACTGATTGATCCTGATTTTGTGAATTTAAAAAATGGCAAAAAATCAGTCGAGTACACTCGAATCGAGTGAATTGGGGGTAAGTTCGAGTATGATCACTTACCATCGCCAAAAATTCGCTAAGCTTACGATCAAGTAGCAGGATCCATTTTGTTATTAGTATGAAGATGATGACAATTTACACTTGTACAAATGTTGAAAATTTAAAATGTCTATCTTTAGTATTAACAAATATATTTCGAACGGACTATTAACAAGTTTCAATCTATATAAGGTCCTTATCAAAATTATAAGACACTTTAATAATTTGTGTTCCTCCCCTCGTAAAATCTTTGTCATTTCAAATTTTCCAAAAACAATAATAGAGAACGAAAGAACAATGAGTTGGCTATGCAGTTTTACCGTTACGTGTTATTTTAAGCATTGTCTGGTAATTTTCACATATTTTTTCGTAAATGTCCAAGAATTTGGACTGTTTGCAACCGTATCACAATTATAAGACATATTGAAATAAATTAAGTTTAAAGATTAACTTTCCGATTTTTTGAGTTGATTATCTCTTACATAAGTAATTTACATAAAATTAAATAAAATTGATGGCTCCACATTGCTTCGGGAGGAAGAAATGGACTCCATTCTTGCCTATTTGAAGTCCGGCTGGACTGTGACCAAGTTATAGAGAGAAATCGCTCGCAGTCGGACCGCAACCTCCAATTTTTGGAAGAATCTCGAAGATTATGGTGAAAACCGAAGCCCTGGTCAAAACCCAATTTTAAATGACCTTGATAAGCGGCGCATTATTAAAAAAGTCATTAATTCGACGGCATCCTGTGCCCATCTTGCTGCAATTACCAGCAAAAAAGTGTCTTCCATGATTGTTTGGCGCACTTTAAATGAGTCTGGACACATTGTCCGAGGTGTGCACAAACAGATTTCTCACTTGACCCCCCCTTACAAAGCTGCGCGGATCGGTTTTGCTCTAAGGAGCTTGGAAGCAAAATGGAGCTCGGTAAGGAAAATGATATATTGGTCTCTTGCATCAGTCTTATTGTTTAATTTCAAAATAGGTAATTTTTTCTGATGAGAATAAGTTTAATCTCGATGTACCTGAAGGTTTTCACCATTACTGGCGCGATCTGAGAAATAAACCTCTTTATTTCTTAAAGAGAAACTTTGGTGGCGAGTCAGTAGAGGTATGGGGAGCATATAACAAGCTCGTAACGTTAAACCTGCAACTTTACAGATCTGGAATGAATAGTTCTGACTATATACGTATCCTAGATATAAGCTTGCTTACATATTTAAATGAAAATTGGGAAAATCCTTATGTTTTCATGCAGCAAATCGGCCGAATACACACAAGTCGACCGACAAAAACGTTTTTAGATGAGGTTTCGGTCGATATAATGGACAGGCCAGCATGCTCACCGGTTCTAAATCCAATTGAAAATGTCTGGGGTATACTAACAAGGCGTGTCCATAAGGAATACGAAAGATCCGAAAATGTTAATGATCTCAAAACATCATATACGAGGGCTGCTATATATATTTCTGGCCTAATAATGAAAATGCGAATATTTATCATCAAAAATTGTTTTATTGTTTTTCAAAGTATTCTCCAGCCTGATTTATACACTTTTGCATGCGCTCAAACCAATTGTCGAAGCACTTTTTCCACTCCGATTGAGACACCTCCAAAACATGGTTTTTGAACGCTTCAACAGCATCTTCTGGGCAAGAAAATCGTTGACCACGCATTTTTTTCTTGATGTGCGGGAATAAAAAGAAGTCATTGGGTGCCAAGTCAGGGCTGTACGGCGGATGACCCATCAATTCGACGTTTTGGCCGGTCAAAAAGGCGCTGGTTTGAGCCGATGTGTGAGAGCTCGCGTTGTCATGGTGAAGAATGATTCGTCTTCTCTTGTTTGTTTTTCGAATTTCTCCGAAGACTTCAGGCAAACAAATTGTGGTGTACCACTCAAAATTGACCGTCCTTCGTTGCTCAAGCGGAACAGTCGCCACATGACCAGTTTTGCCGAAGAAACAGGCGACCATTTGCTTCGAAGTGCTTCTTCCACGAACAACTTTCGTTGGATTTGGCTCGTCTTCGAAGACCCACACGGTCGATTGTTGTTTTGTTTCGGGCTCATACGCATAGATCCAAGATTCGTCACCTGTGACGATCTTATGAACATCTTTTGAAGCACCGCGATCGTATTTTTTCAACATTTCTTTGCACCAATCGACACGAGCCTTTTTTTGAGCGATTGTCAAATTGTGCGGGATCCAACGACAACAAACCTTTTTTACGGTCAGGTGTTTATGTAATATCGAATGTATGCTGGTGGGAGAAATGCCCAAGGATACCTCTATCTCCCGGTATGTCACATGACGATCTTGCATTATTAGTTCACGCACGGCATCAATGTTCTCTGGCACAACGGACGTTTTTGGACGACCTTCACGGAATTCGTCGTTGAGCGAACTGCGACCACGATTAAATTCGGTATACCAGTTTTTCACGGTGCTATAGGATGGTGCTTGATCGCCATACAAAGACTTAAGTTCATCGATGCACTCTTGTCTGGATAATCCACGTCGAAAAATGTGAAAAATGATCGCACGAAAATGCTCACGTGTCAATTCCATTTTTTTAACGGAATTGAATTGTTCAAAGCTCTGTAAGTTTAACAATTCACGATTAAATGACAACACGTTCTGAGTGATGTTATGCTAAAAAATGTCAACCTTTCCAATGGAAATATCAGATTGCACCTGGCAACACTTATTGTTGCCTAGGCCAGAAATATATATAGCAGCCTACGTATAAGGGAATGGGGTCAGATAGACCCGAAATTATTGATAAAACTGTCAGATTCCAAGAAGATGAGAATTTTTGGTATTGGTAGATGCCAAGGATCTTCGATCGATACCCAAACTATTGAAATTCAATGACTTTAATAGATATTTTTAGCATATAAGTACTTTAAACCAGACATGTCTTATAATTTTGATATAGTTGAAAACCCAACTTTTTTGTTATTATTTTAAAAGTAAGTAACAACACTTAATATTTTGAAATAAAAGGTATTAAAACACTTTGGTATTTATTTATAAAGTGTGTTAATATGTTTTTTAGCTAGATGGCCTATCATGAAAAATATTTGAAATAATCGAAGTGTCTTATAATTTTGATAAGGACCTTAGTATATATAAAACTCTTTGTCCTGACTGACTCACTGACTGACTCTTTGACTGGGAATCAACGTGTAGGCCAAACGGTTAAGCGTAGCAAGATGTAATTTTGATCCCTGTGGACGGCAGTTTACGCTAGTAACGAAGGGTTCGAAAGACGACTAGCAATATATACAGGAAAATTGGAAAGTTTGCTATGACTATCAGATCAGATCGAGCTATATAGCGATCGTAAGGGATAGGTTTAACGTTTTTTTGTATTCAGTGCTTATAAGCCTATCTCATAATCTCGATTTGCGGAGGATTTGGAGGACGTAGAGGAACCCAAATTTGTTTGTTGTATCTATACATTTTTTATAGTCTCTAAAATCCTGGTGTACATACAAACGCACTTGGTTGATCAAGAATATATATACTCAAAGGGGTCTGTCACGTCTCATTTTGTCTATTACATACTTTGAACAATCTTATTATACCCTCAGCACAGAGTATAACAACAGCAACAAGAACAAGAAACACACGGATGGCAGCAAATTTATACCCTGAAAATCAAAATGCCCATTAAAATGAGCAAAAAAGGGCTTGAAAGTTTTGTGAAATGTATGTAACAGGCAGACGGAGGCTTGGCAGACCCTTTAAATGGTATACATTCTTGATCAGTATCAACAGACGAGTCTATTTGGACCTGTCTGCCCGTCTGCCGTCTGTTTAAGCTTGCCGATCTCAGAGACAATAAGAGCTAAGAGCTAAGCTAAGAGACTTTAATATGGTATGTAGGTTTCTGGAAACCTGGCGCAGATAAATTTGTTTTTAAGTTTGGATCGGACCACTATACTGAAAAAAACACCACTTTCTAAAATTAAGAACATTCATCTTAATAATTTTGTTCTTGAAATAAGACTATTTTAAGACCAAATTACTAAAACTAAGAATATTATTTTAAAAAATCTTAAGTTCTTAAAATAAGAATAAAATTCTTAGCCTAATCTCTTTTTGAGATTTTTCGTCTTGGGTATTCAAAACTTTTTGGTCTATAAATAAGAACATAAATTCTTTCAAAAATAATAAGTTTTATTCTTATACTAAGATTTGTGGTGTTGAAAATTTAAGAATTTATGATCTTAAAAATAAGAACTTGGTCTTAGTTGAAATGTTCTTAGATCAAGGTGTGTTTTCTTACTTCAAGATCCTTATGTTCTCGACGCATGTTTTAGACCAAAGTTCCTAGTTCTGAGACCAAAATCTAGCTGCCATGGGATCGATCAGTCGAAAATCAAGCATTACTGCGAAACATTTGTATTTTGATATATCTTTTAACCAAAGTCGTAGATTGAGAATTTTCTATTGTCTTATACATCTTGACCGAATTTGGTTTTAGTCGGTCCACTATATCCTATTGCTACCATAGGAACAAGTGATCGAAAATGAAGATTTAGTATAAAACTCGCAGATTGATAATTTTCTATTGTCATATATATACTCACCAAATTTGGCTTAAATCGGTCAACTATATAGTTGCTAAAGGAACAATCAGCCGAACCTCCCCGCGAGCAAAACGAGCCGGGGGTCGACGAGCGAATCGAGCAGGGCGCGGAGCCCCCTTGATAACAATGATGTTGCCTACAGTTTTTGTCAAGGATCTCGGTGCCTCCAATTTTTTTTGTATCTTTCTTCGCCTCTCACTATCGCTCTTCCTCTCGCTTTCTCATTTGCTCTTCGCATTTTGTTTCGCACTCGTTTCATTTAAAGTAAAAGTCAGAACATTACTTTTTGTTTTTTTTGGAAATAGAAAGTAGTAGAGAAACAACTCCAAAATCACCAACAAGAACTGAGCACTAAAATTTAATAGTGTCGCCCGCAGTCGCGGCTGGCAATATTATGTATGTATGTATGTACTATATGGAGAGTCGCACACAAGCACGAACAGTGACAACTCTTTATGCCTCTCTCTATTCCACTCTATCTTTCTGAAAATTGCAGCAAACAGGCGCTTGCCATATCGGGGTATAAATATGCATAAAAATGTCGCCTCATTCAAGCTTTTATTGCATTTTCCGTTATGTACATGACTGTGTATATGAGTCTCTGTCTCCCTCTCTTCCGTCAACTATGTGTGTGTGTGTGTGTGTGTGTATGCGACATTTGCATCATGCTTTCGTGGCACTGTATATGAACTGTATTTATATAGTTCTTTCCCTTCGGCCAACAACCCTTTAACCCATAGCCTTTGGCGTGCGTGAGATGTCCCCTGCTAATATTCTATTTGGCTTTACAATTTGTAGGCACTGCATTTTCCACATGCCGTAGGCTCATTATTATGATATTATACAAATATGGAAATACCCAGTTAGATATTTTGTTATTTAAAGTGCCACTTGCCACTAAACTTAAACAGAAATACACACAGAAAGAGTTTGGAATTGAAGTTAAAGTCGCAAGACTGGGGTGTTGCATGACAAGCGAAGCCTCAGACAGGCAACCATAAGAATGCTAGCTGCCAGACATACATACATACTTACCCAGAAATAAATGCATGGCATATGGCTAAGAGAATGGCGAACTGAACTGAACTGAACTGAGTGAGAGAGGAGGAGGAGAGGAGAGGGAGGTGGCTGAGGATGAGGTGGAACAGAAGGAGCTCCGAGCACCTTTGCATGCCAACAAAACATTTTTGCCAGCGGGCTAAAACTTTCAAGTGCCAACGAATGCGAAGATGCTTGGCTCAAGTGCATTAGTTTGCAATTTACTTTACAGTTTATGAACTGCATCAGGTTGAGGTAATGTGCATTATTTTAGCATTACCGGTGTGACCAAGCAATAAATACGACTACAAACATAGTACATATTTTATTGATTTTACCAATACAAAGACAATTTAAGTCGAGTCAACTTGTACTAATCTTATCCATTATACCAACTGTGTAAGAATACGACTTTTTATTCTAGCAATTCTAAGACAAGCCAAATTCAGAAATAGACAACAGAAACATCTGCGAAGTAACTTGCAAATTATTTAACGAGCGTTTGATTTTTTACAATTCATTGAAATTTCATATATGTACATACATATGTGCATCTTCTTGTTTATACATATAGAAAATGTTAATTCTTTTACGATCGAAAAGACAATTTATTTGAATTGTTAACGAGAGCACATTTTAGTATTTTAACTTATGACTATTCCAGCACAATTTATATGCATATTCTAGCAAACAGTTTCAAATATTTATGGTCAAAGAGCAACTTTTTGCTATTGCCATTACAAACATGCATACATAAGGATAGAGATACTTAGATAGATACACAGTTGTTGATCCTGACGGTAATTGCCTTTTGCTGCCGGAATTCCTTAAATGTTATGCATATTTCATAAGCCGAAAATTTTCGCAAAAACAATTGTCATTGTCATTGTTGTTGTTGTTGTTGTTGTTGTTGTCATTTCCCTAGTTTCAATTTTAATCCCTTATCCCTGTGGATTGACAGTCATTGCCATTTTATTTTGCTTCACAAAATATTCATAACAATAATTTGGTTTTAATTAAAATTGTGCCGGGCATGTGTTATTTATTTGGGTCAACTCAACATCCAATTTTATAGTTAAGACAAAGTAAAGCACCAACGTAGCCCTGTTGATCAGACATATATTAATATCTAAAGCGACGCCTGATTAAGAGCTATGTACCTAATGCTATTTTTCGATTTTCATGAAAATTTTAAAGTCAAAAAGTCGGAAATACCGCACAAAAATACAAAAAAGAAACAAAAAAAAGAAAAAAAAAAGTTGGTCGGGGTTCATGTAAAAACAAAGTTCAATTTTGTTGCCTAGTATTGAAAACGCCACCGTCGATGCGCAAGTGGCGAATTTAATATTTCCGGTCTACTAGCCTCGCCCACATACTCATTTCCTAACAGTAGGACAGCAATGTTGCTTTTGTCGCCGATGTTGCTTTCCACATTATCTATACACCGTTTAATTTAAGCAAAACTTTTTAATAGTGAAATAAAGCAATTTCAATTTATTTTCAGAAATGTTATAGTCTGGATTAAATAAATACACTAGGTAACAGCGAGATTCAGTTTTCCAAACCTTCATTTTTTATACATAAGAGGCCCAATTTAGTGACTTACAATATAAAACTAAATAAATGAATGGTTCTAAAATTTAAAAAATATGTTAGTTTTCGCATATTGCTCGGAAAGGTCCCGCTTCTTTGTTCTTAAAATATCAATGCATTTTAAGATCCAATGGTATACGAATTACTGCATACTTCTTGGCGCTTTTTTTACTTTTTGGTGGACATAAAGTTAATAAAAATCCAAGTGTGTCAATAATTTTGAATGTGGTACTTTTTCTTGTTATTTTTTTTTTTTGTCAAGAATTTTTTAATGTATTTAGAAAAAATATTGTAACATTGAAAATTACTTAATAAAGGGTCAATAATTAAGTTCGTCAGTGTAGCTAAGTATATCGAAAATTTGCAAGCAACCAAGCATACCTAATTTTACTCTCAGCTCGTTGACGTCATCAGAATCATTTAATCCTTCTATCTTAAGAAGGGATATTCCGATTTGGCTAATTCAAGTATCGTTTTTCTCGAAATTTTATGATTTATAATCGCCACAATGTTAAATAAAGACCATAATTTCTTCGTTATCATTTCACCTAAGTGTATTGGTCTCAAGAACCGAAGCTTGTGTATGCTCAGAAAAACATGTCATTCTAAAATTTAGTATTTCCTTACTTGAATTTATACCGATTGTTCCTTAATTAAATAAATTAAATATGAAACCATCTTAAATTTAAAATGCCGACTGATCGTTCCAATGACAGCTATTTAATATAATACGAGTAGCCCGATTTTAACCAAACTTAGTTAGAGTATATGTTATAAGATTATAACAAACATACATGCCATCTCTTGAAACTGAATACTATGAAGCTAGCTAGTTTCCATATTGAAATGAAAATACAAAATTATGATAAAGTTTTATATGTACTAGAAACAAATTCATTTTGGGATAAGCTAAAAAATTTTGGGTAAGAGTATATACTGTACTGTACTATTGTGATTCGTTCATTTATAGATTTAAATTTATCCCAAAATTGAAATGAAATTGAAAAAATCTTATTTACATTTTTCCGGGTTTGCGAAAAGCATATTTTAAATACGATTTTTGTTCTCAGTTTTGAAATTCCGAGCTCAGTCAGCTTTTGGGATCGTTTTTACTTGAATATCACCAGTTTTTGTACGGAAATCTTGATTTATTTTCTGAGTGTACCGATACGAACTTTCGATACGCAACTATCGTTTAGGCTTAAATTATTATCCATAAGATCATGTAGTTATATTTAGAGCAGCGTGCGAAACAAAGGTGTCATATATATAATACAATTTAAAATCAACTTTTAAGGTAAGCCTATGAGCCTTTAACCTTACCTTTCCAACGCTGCTGAGGTTTGGAGGCTTCGAAACTGTGGCTGTGTTAATTTTACCGGGACTTACCAATTTCCTGCTATACTAGAGGTTTTAAATAAAAGTAGTGGTGCAAAAGTTGGTTAGTATATATCTGACAATTAACAACAATGACAATTTTGGGGTCTGCTTTTGTCGCTGCCGTTTTCAGTGATAGATGTATTTATTAACTTTCAGAAACGTAAAAGAACTGGTTGCAACATTCTCATGAAATTATCAAAAACTCAAACCCTTATTTATTTTTAGACAGGGGTCTACTAACTTTGCTTATTATAATTAATTTTGAATTGTTCATTGTTGGCTTGGTAAAGGTTAGAGAAAAAATGTTGATTTTATTGCCTAGTGTTACTAATTGTCATAGCAATTTTCAAGCAAGGAAATCAATGCTTCTGTGTGTTGCTCCTTTGCCATTTGTTGGTCATCCTGTTAACATTAACATTGTTGTTGTTTTGTCAATTATTGGTTATCATTTTCAACGCCATCGCCGGTGCTTCCGTATTTTATATTTTGGCGACCAAAGTGTACGGAAATTTGGTCATGTGCTGATCCTTAATCACTGCCCACCGGCTTATCACTTGGTCGCCTGGTCGGTTGTTTGGTTGTGCAATGACTACAGCAGCACTTAAACCATCGATTAACAATACCGAAACGAAGGGATACGCTGGACGCAGAGCAAAGGATACAGAGTTTTACCGTCGCGACATTTGTGTACAGTGATTTTAACGGCACCGAGTGTTGGCCTGCCCCAAAGGGCATGAAACGGACGCGTGAAGCTTGGACATAGCATTAATAAATTGCAGGCATTTAAAACGCAAAACGCAGCAATTTCCAATAAAACGCAGCCGGGCAACTGGTTGTGCTGTCACGCCCCGACTGCCTCGCTTACTAACAAAAAAGAGAACAAATTATTTAACGGACTTATGCTAATTTTGCGCCGTCTGGTCATAAACAACAACAACAACAACAATGCTGACTCCGCGCCGCTAATACGCTAAAAGTTGTCCCGCCACACAGTGGGAAATACAGCTAGATTAGCTTGTATTATTTCAAATTATCCAAATTTGAATTTTTTTCTAATTCATTCGATAAGGAGTACTTTAACCACTTTATAAATAATAATAAATCTTTTAATTAATATTAATATTTAAACTGTGAGCTTTCAAAAATAAAAACGCTTTAACTTTAACTGCGACAATTTAATTCGTTAAATTAAACAACGATCAAAAAATCCTATTATGAATCCACGTCATAAGATTGGAATTGAATTCGTTATGCTCAAGTTTTGTGTTTTTTTTGTATGCGAAATAAATCAGTCAGTTTTGGTGCTTTTATTGTAATGTGTATAATATTATATATACACTTTATATATTGTTTAAAAGTGTCCAGTTTAAATCTCGCTTGGTTCAATGTGATTGTGAAATCAACAAATATTTGAGTATCATAGTTATGTAATTTGTTTAATTTAATATTCTTTTTTTGGAATTGGTTTTATTTATAAAAATAAAAACTAAATCTAGAGCACAAATACCACACGAAACAAGCTTATTCACAGATATTAGTTAATATAAGATAATGTAGCACTTTTATTCTACTGTGCGCCATGAGAATCAATTGAAACCACGTGATATTAATTTGAAAGCGATTCAAAATTTGAAATGAATGCCGCAAATGTGGCTCCAAGCAAAAGGACAGAATCTCTGTCGCAGTTTTCGGCTAATTGAGCGAGACAGGGGCTATGCTACAACGCAGCAATAAAATCGTGGCATTTGATTTTAACGCAATTGGCCAATGCCAATGTGAATGGCCAAAAAGTTTCATAACGCAACGAACCAACTCCACAGACGACAAAAGAAGCTGTCATAAAATGGCAGCTGCAAGAATCTTGTGAAGACACCGCTGCTTCGTTTTGGTTTTGTTGTCTCCTTTCTTGTTGCAGCTAAACTTACCGGTGTCGCGTAGGCTAATGGCGTTGTCACGCAGCATACTCACACATACATGCATACATACATACATACATACATTGTGTACATACTGCAAGCACAACACATGCCTTGCGAAAATGGCAGACGACACGACCGGAAATGCTTAGCTGGGTTTTCTCGCAGTGACGATCCGAGTACGAGTAGCAGGCGCTGACAACGTCATTTGTTTCCGGCTACGTGCACTGTGCTCGTGCTTGGTCAGCTTCTTATTGTCATTGTTGTTGCTGCAACTGCTACTGCTACTGCTACTGCTACTGTTACTCCTCTGCTCTGAGGATAAACCTTTTCGGGCCAAAATGCTTGTCGTCTGCTGCTGTGCCACTGCTTACTCAACACTGTTGTCATTTTAGTGGCTTTACCACAAGATTTGGTGGTTATTTTTGCTCCCTAGTGGTAAAAAGTAAAATGTAGTTCTTCACCCATTTCTCGTGGGGTATATGAGTATCTAGATCTAGATCTCAAAGTCTATAAAAGCTAGAGAACCAAATTTGGTGCACATACCTTACATAGTCTATGTACATACGTATCAAATTATATCGAACCAACAGTTTTTACGGTATATCTTTTTGGTGACAAACGTCCTTTGTTAATACCAAATAAGATTGCAAATAAGAGTTAGGAGCTCAGAAAAATCAAGCTAGATGCAAAATATCTAGATAAATGGGATATTCGTAGAGACACTAATTCAGAATGCAGGTTTCTGGAAGCGGGATAAACTTTTATTTTTGATTTTTAATAAAACATTTAATTTTAACTTATATTTTTTGATAAAAAAAAACAAAATTATTGAAAAATAATTATATTTAAATTTAATTTTAATATCATAAAATAAGTCTTATTTTTCAACTTTTACAATAAAGAAAGATAACAAAATATTATTATCCAACATAGATAGTAAAAATTATTATCCAAACTTTTTTTTTTAAAATTACGGAATATAACGAAAGTTGTATTTACAATGGTCGGATAAAGTA